>CM031239.1:949080137-949352543 GCA_018340775.1 Taxus wallichiana var. yunnanensis | reverse complement strand
TTGTGAAGGAGAGAATGTTATATCCCTTTTAAATATATTCAGGCAGCAGATTGAATTAGCTTACGTGAGATGGAGCGCAGGCGGGATGTTTAATTATTCCACCATACTCCGGTTCCTGGCATTCAAAGCCTTTAAATGCGTAGCCTTCCTCGGTCGGAGTCGGCGAAACGGCCCGACCTGCGCGATTGCTGCAATGCAGCTCCACTTTCGCTTCGACCTCACCGGTGGCGTCATGAGCTTAGCGGCAACGACGTGGCGAGGAGTGCAACGAGGAAGAAGAAAGTGGAATGGAGCGTGCCACTGTCCTGTGTAAGTGTTTTCACGGGATGTCCGCTGAAGTGGAGAAGCTTATCCGCCTGATGGAGGATGCAGACGCAGAAGACGAAGAAGAAGGGACTGTGGCAGACGAGGAGATTGTGTTTAGCGTAATGAAGAGTCTGGAGGAAGATATCAGTTGCTGTGGTTGCACTACTACTGAAAATGCAGCGTCAGTCGCGGACGAGATTCGATCTCGTGACATGGGGGATGAAATAAGTTGCTTGCTCAGGGGTTGGGAGGATGAGCCCGCGGGCATGCGTTCGACTCCGTCTGTGATGGATTCGCCTCTTTATTACCCTTCTTATTCGGAGATTTTGGAGAGTGGGTTGTGGCATTTTGAAGATTATAACTGTAAATCAAGCAGCGCTTTCAGCAGAGCCATCGGAGAAAGATCACTACGCGTGCTCCATTCCCAGCGCCCTGTTCCGCGACCACCACACCGAGGCCGACAACGCTTCTAATGTGCTTTGCTCACCACACATGCGGGTAATTTTTTCCTTCGAAGTAGGGATGCCAGAAATAATTCCGTGAAGAGGCCCGCCGGAATTTGACGCTTTCCAGCAGGGTCATCTTCAAAGGAGACACCTCCTGTAAATATATAGGGTGGTCATTTGTGAGTTTTGGAATAAAAATATAATACAAATGTCAAAATGTATGAGTTGAAACTAAATCATTTAGTGACATGACATTTTGGCCCATGTGCTACCAAAATATTAATATCACTTTTTCTAAATGGTCATTATCATTGTTGGAAGAAGATTTATTATTCATTAAAACTATAGAAAGATCAAAAATAATAGAATATTCTTTAATAAAGGATAACTTGAAGCACCAATTTGGGAATCAACATTAATGCAAAATGTTCTAAGAGATTCTTGAAATGTTGAAAGGAATCTGCTTAGTAGCTTTGATTACTGTTATCAAAGGATGTGACTTCCTGCTCACGTGGCCATAGCCACTGGATCCCAGGTAATTCGTGAATTTTGACAAATATGTTTGGGTGTAGCTATGTTTTACAACTATTTGTCGATGAAGCCCTCTTTTATCTTCTAATTTATTGAGATTAAGATTAGAAATCGAGAACATCCAAAATATACTATGCTCTAAATGTTTACCTAGGAAAATCTCAAATGGTAACCGTGTTTATTTCTTCATGGATTATCAGAGAGAGGTTGTCGATCCTTCCATTGAGGGAACCCTTAACATTCTAACGGCTGTGTAGGAAGCAAAAACGTGAGGCGGGTGGTTCACACTTCCTCCCTGGCCGCAGCTTTTCCCCTGAATGAAGAGGGGGAATTCAAGGAACTGCTTGACAAATCTTGTTGGACCCTATTGATTATATCACAAGAAAAAACCTCGATATTAGGGTAAGTTTTGAAATTCGATTGAAAAATAAAAAGAATTAATGGACCAACTTATATTATATGTTATTTTTCATGTGTATAACATGTCAAAGACTTTAACAAAGCGGAGTCGCTCTACGATACGGGCGAGTAGGGATAGAAGTGGTAACAATGTTGGTCGTAATGGTGGGTGGATTTTCCCTTGCCTTGACATTTCCCCCTAGTGTTTGGTTATGTCAAAGCACCACTCACGGTACATCTTTATCTCTATTTGTAATGTCCCTTTTTCCTACTCAAAGAATAAAATTGGGCTTTTGGCAATTTCTTCTCCTTGGTCGAGTTAAGAAAATAAGGGAGAAAGTAATATCAAATATTTTAATATGTTTTTTAGTAAGCTATATAGAAATGTAAGGGTCGGCCATGAAGAAATCAATAAATAATTATAAGGCATAATGAAGGGTCGTGTCTTTTCTATTTTGGCGCCAACTTTTGAATTAGTATAAATAAGGGTCATGGGCTTCATTGGTGGATATCGACTTTATATGTAAATCTGACTTTTGAGAGTGAACTCTCATTATCTCACCATTTGGGATGGAAACCCCAAGTGAGGTCTTTGTGAGGGACGAAAACCTCTCACTCGGACTTTAAACTATTTGTACTTGAAGAAAGAATATCAATTGAAGATAATTTTGTGCATTTCTAGATTTTATATGAATATTCTCTAAAAGTGCGACTTGCATGTTATTGAAATCTAATTATTTGGCAAACTATTTCATCAAAATGATTTTATTATCTAATTCATCTTAATTTAGAAGCCCTACATGTCTAAATTTTCATGAATTACTCGAGAATTATTTCATGCCAAATCAAACTCCTCCTTGATTTTGCGATTTCCAAAATTAAAGCATATTCCAGCAGTGCTATTTTTGAAATTTCCTATTCGATTTGGGCTCACAAATCCATAAAAATAACACATAAATCTTTAATTAATATTTGAAGGTGTTTCTAACAATTTTGGCCACATTATTTGAAGAATCTTAACAGTTGCAATAAAAATTCAGTCTATTGCGATTAATAACCAAAATTCTAAAAATTTATTAAAAACCCTAAAAAGGGGTTATTACAGTGGTATCAGAGCCGGATCTTGAAGGACAAATAAGAGGAGATGGATGTACAAGACGCTGAGATGGAAAAATTCATTTCCGAGTAAGAAATATTAACAGAAGCAATGAAACTTCTAGCATTATCACTTCAAAAAAATGTCGAGCCAAGAGTTCAACAAGATGAAGGGAGATCAAGTGGAATAAATAACATCAGACAAGCTAATAATTCCACCTGAGGATTGAGTTGGAAGCCTACTTTCATCTCTAAAGAAGGAGTCACTCCAGAAAATGAGCCCAAAACAATGGAATGAAGAGATATCACGACAAGGTTTGCAGAATATATGGCCTTGTCAGAAGAGATCCATGATGCCATGTCTTTTGTCGAATTCGTGGGATTAGATGGGAAAAAAACCAGAAAGAATAATTCAGCCCCTATCTCCATTTGTGTTCTAGATGATCAACATAGTGAAGTAAACATTGATCATTGCTTGACAAATAATGATGATATATGGAAGAACAAAGAGAAGCATGTGCCTGAAGGTAATGTGAATGGCCATAAAGACCTCCCTCAAAAGATAAGTGACACCAGCATTAAAGATGAAAGAAAGGGTGGCGAACAAGAAGTAGTGGTGTTAGGAATGAATGAAACTCATTTTCAAGATGAAAATGATAAAAGAAAGTCCGTTAGTCCATTTTTTTAACAAGAGGCAATACAAATCCCAAAGATGAAGAGTCGAAGTTGGATGAAGAGCAACCAAGATATTCTAAGTATCGAAGAAGATGATAACCTTGTTGCGGGTCAGGGATAAAAGACATCTCAAATTTATTGCTTTCCATAGTTTTATCATTGATCACAAAGAGTTGACTTTCATCATCACTTGATTCAAATATGGCGAGAATATGGTGCACATTAAGTGGTAAAGGGTACTCACATCCTTTCCGAAAAACCCCAAGTCATGCATGCACAAGAGTTAAGGTGAAAGTAGCAAAGGATGAACTTCTTCCCAAGACCCATGGTTGGTATACTTTGATAACCTCTTTGATCTTGGTAGAAACTTCAGATCTTGTTTTACCAAGTTCAATGAGGAGAAAAATTCTGTCTGACAAAAAGCTATTTCAAAGTGACTTCAGTTCTCCAAGCATTAATTTAAAGTTGAGAATGAGGACAAATTTCACTACGTGAAAGAGAGAGGTCTTGAGGATTTTGCCAAGGACATCAGCCATTATGTCCTTCAGAACATAGAAACGGTGCCCAAGGAGAAAACCAAAGAATCTTGAAAGGTTGCAGTTGAAAAACCAATGGAGGTTGATGTGGCAGATTATTTAGAAAAGGATTTTCTGTGTATGAACCCAAATGCCGAGTTCAAGGGAAGCATGCAAGAAGAAAATGATGAAGATGATATCAAATGACATTTCACATCTATGGAGGCAAATGCTTACATCTTTTGAGTGTTCAAAGAACCCCCATGAGAATGAAATAGAGATGGGAAATAAACATGAACCAGATTGTAATCATTCGTTCCTTCACAAAGAGGATCTTGGTCATGTTTGCAGATTTTGTGGGCTGATTGGCCAAAGAGCTGAAGAAATGTTTGACTTTGAGTGGTCAAAGGCACGTAGGAGGTCACATCAGGCCAGGGACAACTTTAATGAAGATGCTACGATTTTTCCAGAAGGCAATATAATTGAGATGCATGACAGAAAGGAAAGAGCACAGAAATTTCTTGTATGGAACATTGTTCTCCATCCACTATTGAAAGAGCATATGCAACGCCACCAACTTGCTGGTTTTGAGTTCTTGAGAAAAAACTTAATAAATGAAGAGCCTGGGGAATGCATTTTGGCACATGCTCCAGGAATTGGTAAGACTTTTCTTGTAGTTAGTTTTATTCAAAGTCTTTTAGCTAAGTACCCAGAAGAGAGGCCCTTGATTGTAGCACCAAAGAGTATGTTATGTACATGGATGAAGGAATTTAAGGAGTGGGAAATAGAGGAAGTTCCTCTGTATAACCTCTATGAAATCAACAACAGGTTAGAACCATCAAGATGTAACCAGCTGGAAATATTGAAAGAATGGAGAGAAAAGAAAAGCATTCTTCTTATCAGTTATGCTCAGTTCTCAAGTATAGTGTCTGAGAAGCCTGGGAATGATATGAAAGCTAGCCACCAAAGCCGGGAAATTCTCTTAGAATGTCCTAGATTGCTCATTTTAGATGAAGGGCACTTCCCTAAAATAGTGGAACAAACATATTGAATGCTCTCATGCAGATACATACCAAGCGTAGGGTGCTTTTGTCAGGTACTCTCTTCCAGAATAATATTACAGAGCTCTTTAACCTTTTGAGACTTGTAAGGCCTGATATTCTTAAAGAGAAATCTTTCGAAAGAATTTACAAACGGATATTGGAAGGTGAAAAACATCAAAAAATAACATACAGAAAACATTATATGATTCAAAGGATCTTCTGTGAGGAAATGGAGCATTGTTTGCAGACTAGTAGTAATGAAATGAAAGCATCCGCTGTGGGTAATCTTCAAGAGTTGCTTTCACCCTTTGTCCACCATTATAAGGGAGAGATTCTTGAAAAATTAACTGGTCTTACAGAATTTGCAGTGATTTTGAAACTCAATGCATCACAGCAAGAAGCACTGAAGAGTATGAAAGACTATATAGGGACCAGACTCAGTAAAGACATACAATCTACTGCAGTCTGCATACATCCTTCATTGCAGAAAATAAGTATTGGGAAAGAAGATAGTGCTTCAGGCTGGTTGGATTCCCATCGTAGCAATATCAGTGATATGGTAGCAGATCCGAATGATGGTGTGAAGACTAAATTCATTCTTGACATGCTTTCTCTTTGCAACGTGAATGAGAAGAAGCTATTAGTTTTCAATACAAAAATGAAGATTACAAGGATCATATGGGATCCAGGTGATTGTAATTGCTTGGGGACAAGCAATCTTGGGAGGGAGGAGTAATGTCCCTTTTTCCTACTCAGAGAATAAAATTGGGCTTTTGGCAATTTCTTCTCCTTGGTCAAGTTAAGAAAATAAGGAAGAAAGTAATATCAAATACTTTAATGTGTTTTTAGTAAGCTATATAGAAATGTATGCGTCTAATCGACCATGAAGAAATCAATAAATAATTATAAGGCATAATGAAGGGTTATGTCTTTTCTATTTTGGTGCCAACTTTTGAATTAGTATAAATAAGGGTCATGGGCTTCATTGGTGGATATCGACTTTATATGTAAATCTGACTTTTGAGAGTGAACTCTCATTATCTCACCATTTGGGACGGAAACCCCAAGTGAGGTCTTTGTGAGGGACGAAAACCTCTCACTCAGACTTTAAACTATTTGTACTTGAAGAAAGAATATCAATTGAAGATAATTTTGTGCATTTCCAGATTTTATATGAATATTCTCTAGAAGTGTGACTTGCATATTATTGAAATCTGATTATTTGGCAAAGTATTTCATCAAAATGATTTGATTATCTAATTCGTCTTAATTTAGAAGGCCTATATCTGAATTTTCGTGAATTACGGAGCATTATTTCATGCCAAATCGAACTCCTCCTTGCTGCTGCGATTTCCAGAATTAAAGCATATTCCAGCAGTGCTATTTTTGAAATTTCCTATTCGATTTGGGCTCACAAATCCATAAAAATAATATATAAATCTATAATTAATATTTGAAGGTGTTTGTAACAATTTTGGCCACATTATTTTAAGAATCTTAACCGCTGCAATAAAAATTCAATCTGCTGCAATTAATAACCAAAATTCTGAAATTTTATTAAAAACCCTAAAAAGGGGTTATTACACTATCACTCAATACATTCAGATTTCTTTCCCACGAGATCTCAAAATCGGAACTTGAAAATAAAAATTTCCAGGGAACAGAGCATTTTACGAAACCTACCATTCATCCCCATCTTTGAATGGATCCATACCATTGGTCCACGTGGAAGATGTATACAATGCCCATATTTTTGTATGATAGGCCCAATTCGGTGTAGGTAAAATTTGGTGTATGAAATTGGCCCACTTGCTGAACTCTACCTACTTTTCTATGATAGGTGTATGCGGTGCAATCTGCATTGCAACATTTGGTTTTCTCTTTCAAAAGTGTCAGAATTACTCAGTAGATGTAATAGCTGTCTGAGTCACGGGGTTGAATGTCCTTTTGTTTTGTTATCAAGACTGGGATTTGTTGTTTTCTTGGTTATGTTGAGACTTAGGCTGAACTGAGTGGGTTGGGCTTATTTGTTATTTTGTAATTGGATTTGTGTATTAATGGTAACATAAGATAGCCAACTATAAGAGTTAAAGCTAGAGCTGTAAATCCTGCAATAAACACATTCTCTAGTTTTGGGACAGCTCACAGCCCACTTTACACACATTAAACATGCAACAAAGTAAATGATATGATGTTCATTTACAAACAAAGATACAACAGAAAAGTCTATAAAACATATACAGGCTAGGGAGGTGATTGAGATATAGTTATTCAATTAAATAATATGGTGTTAATATTATCGTGTGGTCATATTTTCTACGAACTTCCATATTCTAGAAGCTTCATTGTACAAGAGTCTAAATCTAAATTTCCATTTCCTTTAGAATATTATTTTCATTGTCTCATTTTAGAAGCTTGATTTTGTTTTGAAGCTTCATGTTAATCTATAACTACATAATGGAATAACGTATACAACATATGTACAGTTTCTGATATCTATTTGGTCTCATCATTGTTGCAATTACGTTGCTTGGCTCATATCATTTTTTTGTTTCGGAGTGTCATGATGAGGCCAATTGTCCCCAGCCCTTGATATACTGATTGTATATCTGGTATCAGAGTTGTGACATGTTGTATTTTTTACCGTAGTTTTATTCATTTTGCAGGCTAGCTGGAGTATTATTTCAACATTTGTTTAATTACCTTTAATATTCTTCTCCCAAGTTATTTATTTTATTGTTTCTAGGTTTGATTTTAATTATTTGGTCTAAATTGTGACGAAATAAATTTAATTTCCATAATCTATGCCCATTTAATTTTTGGGTTGACGCAAACTAAGAAATACGGTTAGCTTAATATTCGTTGTATTTCTTTAGCGTCACTTATGGATTATGAATTATAATTTTTTTTGATAGAAATGCGGAAACAATATTAATATTTAAATGTGGACATCTCTGCAATGTCCTTATTAAATTCTCTATTTGTGAACATAAATTGGTTTTGATAAAATAAAAATATGAGATTATATTCACATCTCATATGCCTCAGCGCACGTGACATATTCATCATTATGGTTTTTTGTAAATATATTTGTTATTTATTTGTTTATTTTTACTATTATAATAGTAATTGATTGCATATTTTGATATTTTTTTCTTTGCAGGTTAAAATTTGAATATTTTCATATGAAACCACTTTGTTACACGATCTTTTAGAAGAATGTCCTAAAAATTATAGGGATGACAATATTTAGCAGATAACGTGGTGATTATGGTGTATGATGATGTACACACAATGGTTTTGTTAAAAGGGATTTAGAAGCGTCGAGTAGACACAATTAGTAGTTGTAAAGCTCGATTGTGTGACCTTTTTCACCATCCTCCCAAACTATGCCATATTGGAAGCCTTACAATAGGGAATGAACATCCTTCAAAACATAACGGAAAATGGATTCTTGTCGGATGCTTGTAAATATATATGCAAAATGTGGAAGTATACACAAGGCACAAGAGCATCTTTAAATAAATCTACGAAAATAAATGTGTATCCAGGGACCGTAATTATACACAAAAATGCCTTTTGTTTAGAAGCTCTCAAAATCTTCAAACAAATGTGGCGAGTCGGGGTTGTGCGTGATAGAAGTAGATTGAATAACAATGCACATTATACCTTGTTTTGAAGCTCCCTTTTTGTCACAAGTTGGGAGTATGCTTACAAATGTTGTAGACTCTGGTTTACACCTACCAAATACAATTGCTTACTATTTGCCAAGGCCTCTTCAACATATCCATTGTGTGCAAATACTGCCATCGTAGTGGCCCATGAGACTATATTTCTTTGAGGATTTTTGAATAACGGTGCACATTTTAAACTCGGAAATTATAATTTAAAAAACTTATTCTAAAATTTTCCCCCTTTGCATGTTTTTAAAGAATTGTCCATTGGAACGTGGATTGTGCATTCAGCATGGCACAAATGGAATTCAATTATACGTGTATGTCATTTATACTATTAAAATCTTTGCATGCACGTACTCTATTAGTATTTTTATTTATTTCTTCATGCGCGTGTTCTACATAGCAAGGATTTATTCTATATGGTCAATATGGTGAACACAATCATTTTCACACTACTTTTAACTCCTTATAGGTCCATGCAAATACATCTTTATGTTATGTAATTATCTTTAATGTTGCATGTGCCAATTTTTTTCAATCGCTTTCTCTCGTGCTATAAGAAAATCTCCTTTATCGCTTATTTTGATGGGTCTCCATAACATGTTTTTGAAACTCGTAATATTGTATATCTTTGGAAGAATGCTAGCAACATATCAAGCTAAGTTTGTATTTCTAATATATGGTCAATATGGTGAACAATATGGATCTCCTCATCCTATTTCAAAACTCTGCAATATTGCATATTCTTTAAGAATGTTAGCAAATATTGATAAGTTTATCAATTATGTTTACACTTATTGGTTTGCATTGAAATACTTTATCCACGAACCAACAATTATTATAGTCCATGAAACAAAATTCACTCAACCATTTTGTCAAACATCAACAATAACCACAACAATATTGTTCATGATTATAATAATGGAAATTGTTTCATCCCTCATAACAATTTTTATAGAAAATTATGAAATTATGCATCATTCTGCTTTCCAAATCCCTAAATTTTGAGTTTAGTAAAGTGGGAGGATGTCATTATAACTCATTAGGTCGAGCATTACTAATAAAAATGCCTTCACTAAAAAAAGGAAAGTGGTGAATAAGCTTGGTATAGTTGTTTTTGGTCTTCTTAAAGAAGAAAATGTTATCTTGAACTATCTTTACAACCGTGTTGTCATCTTGTCGCCTTCTACAATATACAATGCTAAAATTGAATGTGTTACGGTGACCTTGCATTGAATTTATCTTCTTTTTAATAAATGGAACCTCACAAATCATTTTGTCCCATTTAATTATTGTGCATAAAGCCACTTGACTCCTTGGAACTTCTCACAATATTACAGATTTGTTCAAAACTATTTGCTTATGTACATATACTTGTATTGATGTCTTGAAATAATTACCTTTTGGGTCAATCACAAATATATGGGTATTTAGCTCAATATTGCAAATGGCCTTTCTACATGGAACCTAAACCCGATACTTAGAACATATTGTCGAGAAATACCACAGGTTTTTCTAAACAACCTGTTTTATATTATACCTGTGGTCATTGCATTCGACAGTTGGAATGTTGTTGGGTTTAATTGAAACCATTGCCGCAAAGCAATCTAGCTTTGACTCAAATGTAAAAAAGAACATTGTTAAGTTACAAGATTCAAGTTTTCTAATATGCCTCCACTTGTCTTCATTTAAGCATGTACTTTTTTTTTCAAACTAGAAGGAAGTATGTTTATTGAAAAACTTGAAATTTGTGACTTACTATGGATCTCCTTGTAGCATGTTTATCGATATGTAAACAATTTTCATGTTGTTTTTTTATGTTTGTTGTAGGTTTGGTTGTTTTGTGTCAACTCATTTCAATCTAGCAAGGGCAATAATGTGTTTGTGATTCTTTTCGTCCCATACTAATTTCTCTATATGCACTCCTTCGATTTATCGTATTTAGTTTTTAAGGATTTTGGGAATGTTGAATTGTTATAAGCAGTATAGAAAACACATACCATCAATGACAGAAAAATTAGGGAATAAATATATAGGAGGTCAATTTAATTATACAGTTATATTCTTACGACTACATCGTCTTTCTTTCTAAGACTCTGATTCCACAGATTGTAGATTCTCTCTCAACACAGTAACCAACTAAAGCAACGTTGTACCCAAAATGAAAGGGGTGAGCTTAAGTAATGGTTTTTTCATGGTTTAACATGTATTGACATCAAAATCAAAGTGGGCGTGTTGTACTAGAATGTAGAGGCCGCCATAGTTGTCTGTCAACCACCTTGCAAATTCTGAAACATGGTGGGTTCTCTGTATATCCAGTTGATGAAATACCACGTTATTAAGACCGTGCTCGTGAAGGATTTTTGTGGCGGTCAAACCTTTATTTGGGTCCCTCGCAGTGAGAATAACGGCTAGACCATTTTCTGCTAAATGGAGGAATATTTCAAAACCAATTCCTTTGTTTACTCCTATGACTTCCGCCATTGTCTCCTTCCTCCACCGCCTGAACAGATTTATCACAGGTCAATAATTAAACAACAAAATTTTCATAATGGAAATAGACGTCGTGTTATTTTACTGACAGTAATATTTGTGGGTTTTGAGCTGCAAATTGGTGGTCACATGTGCTCTGCATTGCCTTATTCACCTTAATCAGTCTATAAGTTTTTGCACTTAAAAATTATACAGTTCACAAAACATTTATCTTTTGTTTTAGTTGCAAGTGCCCTTGAAGAGACGTGCGGAAAATATGCAATCAAGTGGACTAATTGATGAAATAGATGAGAGGTGTGTGCTCTCATGAACTCTTAACGATTGCCAAAAAAATTGGGTTTGTTGGAAAGCGTTGATTTTGAGTTTTTGTTGAAAAGTTTCCTTGTTGCGCCTTTAGTGTGCTTCACAATTTGCATGCATATCTTACTCCCGTGTTATGGTGAACATCAATCTGGATGAAAGACTGTTTTGTTCTTTTCACGTTTGATAGGAAGGCAATTTTGACAAAAATTTAGTATCGCTGTTAAGTTGACGTACTATTCCAGGGTCCATCGAGTACCATAAAAATCCATCAATTCCCATGTCGTTGTCAAGTGAAGATTGCAGAGGGTTCTAACACATGTATACAGGTGGTGAAATGACCATGCACATATCCCTAAACCATCTTCAACGACTTGTCTATAAAGTAGGCTTCGTCAATCTTCTTCTTCAAAATTTTTGGCTTGGTCTTCGACACAACCTCGTAGGGTTCTATTGTCTTCCCAACATCTAGCCTTCCTTTTGCTAGCATACTCTTAACTTATGCCAATACATGAGATTTGAAATAGGATATGGACATCCACCAAAACAATATTCACAAACTTATTGTCCAAATATTCAAATGATTTTTCTATCATATATTTTCCATATTTGATGTTGCAACACAATATTCAATGAAATTTTGCAGGCAATATACACACAAATTATAACAAGGTAATATCATTACAGTGGGTGAAATATTCAATATACACATTATAATAAGACAATATCAACACAATGTGTAGAAAATTTTGAACAATGTACATTGATGTCATTTGTGAGTTTTTTTGGAATAAAATATAATACAAATGTCAAAATTTATGAGTTGAAACTAATTCATTAAGTGACATGACATTGTGGCCCACATGCTACTAAAATATTAATATCACTTTTTTCTAAATGGTCACTATCATTGTTGGAAGAAGATTTATTGTTCATCAAAACTATAGAAAGAAGCAAAAATAATGGAATATGCTTGAATAAAGATAATCGATATTCTCACAAAAATTAATACAAAACTTTATAAAACACATGAAATATTACACATGGCATATTGTTATTGACTAAAGGTAAAAATTAATGGTCTTGGTGGAAACTATATAATTGCCTTCGACAATATAACAAAACAAAACAACAACAAGAAGATTTAATTGAAACAAATTTTGATAAAAGATAATTAAAAGTCACGTATGTCGATATCATAAAATAGTTAGTAATTGCATATGAGTTACAAACTATGTCGAAGTCTCGGAGAGGATAGAAATATTGACTTTGTAACCAAGTCGTAAATGAATGTAAGTGGTAAGAGTAATGTATTCATTGTGGAAAATGGTTATAGGCATAGAATGATCTCAAGTGTATGTTGTTTTTGGTTGTATGCGGTTTTTATGGAAGAAATGATCGAGTGTAATTGGTATTTGTAAAAGTGGGCGTAAGGTTTTTGTTGTATGGATTCAATATGGAAACATGTGTTTTGGTGATAACGTCATGAACTTTAGTCTTTGGAAACAAGTTTTAATACATGAGAGGTATTAAGCCGAGTGAATTATAGTGTAGGCAAGGGAACTTAGATTGGTGGTTTGGGATGGTATTCATGTGTGGTCATGCTTGGTATTCAACAGTGTATCAACAAAAGGTTTGGTAATATCTATAGTGGTGATGTGTCAAGAATCGATAAGAATATTTGGAAGGAAACTATGCAATTATTAATATAGTGTGTTTGTACAATAGTGTGGGGCATATTTATCTATCGAACGTGCAAGAAAAAATAGGAAATAGCATGGTGGATTGTGGCGGCAAACCCTCTTAATAGGTCAAGTTGCGAAGAAATACAAATATTATCTGATGCTTAGAAACATGCATATGGTTACAACTTTTACACTCACGTATTTTATATATCTAGGACCTATTATATGTGTTGAATATTAAGGGGAAGCTTTATCTGACATAGTCTATGCTCTTTTTTGCATATATGAACAATTTTTTTGTACCTCATTCTTGTGAAATGCTCAAGAGTAAAAGAAGGTGATATTTTTAGGTCACTAAGTACACACTCTTGAGATTATTGTAAATGTTAGTCCTTAGTGGTCAATATTGTTGATTTCGATTGTTTCATTATCAAGTGTCATGTCTTACGCCTTATGGATGGTGAGACCGCGATATTTTAAGTAGGATTTGATGAAAGTTTCCTCTAGGAAAGAGGCAACAACAAACGCATTAGGTGGGGACATTCGGTGGTGGTCAGTCATATTTCTTGAAGTCAACAAAAATAATCTTTTATGTGTAATTCAATCCCCTACAACCATCAATAGATTCTCTCTCCATTAAATCCAAACATTATATTTATTATAAACCCTTTTCTCACATTTCCCTTTCACAAAATAACTTCTTATCCCCTTTAGGGTACGAATCCTTTTCTTTTCCTTTTCTCCACCTCATAAATAAAACCTTTGCTTTTTTATAGCTTCTTAATGTGAACTGAGTTCGAATCTTAATTCTTCTTCCTCAAAACCTCTACCTTATCCTCCATTAGAATAACCTTCTCATATTTTCGCAACAAATAATTAAAATGTCATGGAAAACAAAGACATGAAGGACATCCATTTTACTAAAATTTGAGTAAAATATATATGTTAACATTTTATAGATATTTTTGCAAGTCATAATTGAATGGAAAATGGTTTTAACAAACATAGAATAATAATACATATAACAAACCATGAAATAAGGACAAGTCGATGTCAATATTAGTTCTTGTTAGATGATATACCTAACAAATTTCTTACAAGAAAGTGGTCATTTAACCGACACATAATGAGATCCAAATGTAGTAGGAGTTGGGATGGTGTAAACGAAGCTTCCCTTGTCTACATTTTTTGGTGGCGTTCACCACGCTCTCCTTCTACGAACCTCCCTAATACTTAATGTCAATGTCGAATGCATTCTCACTACCATTTCCTAACTCACACCTTTCTTTCCTTTCATTTATCCTTCTCCCCATCTTTTGGGCAAGATAAGAAAGAGGGTGGATGAGTCAATGGTGTTTGAGAATTGTTTGCTAGTGATGGCAGAGAAATTGGAGCAGAACACGAAAAGTGTGATAATGTTGCGGACATAAAGAAGAATGTGGATGTAGTGGGTATGGTGGGCATTCAGTGATGATTAATTAGAGTGATGATTAAAGCGGTTGATTTAAATTCCAACTTAGTGTATTTCTAGTTATTGCTTTTCTCCCAAATTTTAGTAAATGGAATTATTACCTTTAGTCTACCTCTATATTATTTTAAGCCCTTGAATACATGTGTTTCATGCCGCTATCTCCTCTTTCTAATATTTTCAATATTAACCACATGGTTCCCCTATTATTGTGGAGCCTACGACCAAGCTTTTTGGTTACTTGGGTTGTAATTTAGATATCCTTTCAAAAGAAGAAGCAATCATTTTGGTGATGTTGCACTTGATTTGATTGTCATCATGGACCTTGATTACTTTTGATGCACATATAACGGGTCCTGCGTATATAAAATACATGGTTGTAAAAGTTGCAACCATATATGCATGTTTCTAAACATTGTGTCATGTCCTTATTTCTTCACAACTTGACCTTTTGAAGAGGGCTTCGTTGCCATAGTCCATCATGTCATTTCCTATTCTTCATTGCATTTTGTATAAATAAATATGCCACGCACAAGTACATTTGCATTGATGCTTTTGTATTGGTTCAAAACTATGCTAAAGTTGTACCAAGTTCCGTTTGAACATAGTGCATATCGTACTTTACAACAACGAATATGAAGTGTTGAAATTAAATTAAAGTAAAATAGATACTTAAGTGCACTAACATATTATCTCTCTAGAAACATGAATGAGATAAAATACAACATCATATATATTTTTCACACAATCTTTTTGTGTAATTAAATCTCAAATGATAGACCTTACATGGTTATATTATAATACAATTAATTTAGAGAAAGAGTGACACAAAAATGGCAAATGATTGTGCGAAAAACATCAAGATGATGTCTCCATCATGTCCGAGAATTGGATTGATTTCGAATAACCTTTTTGCATATGTTGAAATCATTGCGATCCACTGATCACATCGCATCAAGGAATTTTATCTAATAGTTCACATGCCTTGTGTATGGTTTTTCATTTTGCATACATGGTGACTAGGGCACTCACAACTACATCTAACAAAAATCATCTTTCCATTATACTTTGATGGATGTCCATGCCCTGTTCTAAATCTCCCATTTAGGCAAAAGCTCGAAGGATGTTGGCAAAACTTTTGGAGTCTAGATTTACACCTATGGATTGCATCTATTGGAAAGGTTCCAAGGCCTTTTCAACAAATCCATTTTGTGCATATCTTGCAATCAATATAGTCCAGCGAGACTACATTTCATTCATACATTTAGTCAAACAATTCACATGCCGATCGTGCATGTTTTCACATTTTATGAAAACATGTTACATACAACATATTAATATACTTTTAAAACATAATTTATTAAGTAAAATATGTTTCGTAAGAATACGTCACTCTAAGACACTTGTTTAATTTTTGTTTAAATGTCCCCCGTTTATGGCTTGAGATACTAAAATAAATCATGAAATTGTAGAGGTCGCTCAAATTTAGAATAAAATTCTACTCGAATATTGTTCATAATTATTAATAAAGAATTGAAAATATAAAAGAGGTTAATGATAACATAAATAACCATTTTAATCATGTATTACATTTTAAAAATACAATACATTTTTTGGCATTATATTTTGATAACTATATAAAATCTTGAAATGATCTCTTTCGTATTAATTTATATTGTTTAGAATATTAAATGTTCTAATACGATCTCAAATAATTTTAGAAAAAACATACCTTTACTTTGGTGTCATTGCACAGGTACCACAAGCGAAAGGAAAATTACGATCCACACTATTAGCCACCGCCGTGATAATCCACATGGCAACATTAGATGATGTGGAGAGGGGAGTGTGATAATCCACTCGCATCGAGATAACCCCAAAGTAAGAAAAGTGCTCAAATGACAGGCTCCCACGAACTCCCTCGAGTTTATATCCCTCTCGAACACAACAAACACATTAAAATTCTTACATTAGCATGGCATATATGTTGTAAAATTGATCATCATAGTATGAAAATTGATCAAAATACAACTATTTCACATCATACTTGTCGTGGAGCGTCCGGTGTTAGGAGAAAGTCACGAAAGCCCCGAAAAAGTCACTAGTGCACCGAAGGCCGGCGCTAGTCTCCCAAAGGATGACAACGCCATCGTCACTCCTACCCATGTCAAAAATGCTAAAAAACATAATAATGCAAATTTACCAAAAGTTGGCAAAAACAGGCATATTTCACAAAATTTTCTAAAATTTCTCATACATACCAACTCATCTGATTAAATCGTGCCGCTACGTCCTCCGCTACTCTCTCGAATCTCGTCAAACTCATTGCTATATTTTTCACTTTCTCACAGTTCAAATGAAATCACTATTCACTTTTCAATATTACTATATATAGCAATCTTCAATTTTCTATATACTATAATTACTATTTACAATCATTTTTCCAACTAATACACGACACACGGTTTCGTTCATATCTTGAGCCTCATTACTCCATTTTCTTCCCTGTTTATGCCATTCAGATCAACATTTCTTCTAAAGATCTGTCTTATACACATTGCATGATGCTATATTCAAATCTGGAACAAGTACTCATCAATCTACACACATTATTACAATGTCTTATATATTATCTCTTATTCACTCTTATCTTTACTTTTGGCTCAGTGCTCATCTCTTCACCCCTCACCCTTTCGCCTAAAAGGGGGCATACAATTGGGATCACCTTATGATCCCTCTCAGGCTACAATATAATCAAATGATACTCTTATCATATCACTATTACAATCTTTTTCTCTGATTCTATTCAAAGTTAAAGAACAAAATCACTCTATATTTGACACTCAAATACTTTCTACTAATTCAAATCTATTCCCCCGATGACCTAATAAAGGGGAAAAACACGAAAAACCTCTCCATGATAAATTTACTAAATACATAGTCTCAAAGCAATCTTCTATCACTTGAATCAAATCAACCAATCGAGACAACAAACACCCTTTACTATCTCTCCCAGATGACCTAACTTAGGAGCTAAATCACAATTTCTATCACTTCCGGATGGCCTAATTTGGGAGTCACTTTATAATTCTATCACTTTCGGATGACCTAACATGGAAGCCATTTAACACTATACAAATCGGGACACTGTGGTAGCGAGAGGCAATGAGATGTTATTGCCTTTCCTATCTTTTGCTCCTACATGGGTTCTTGAATACGACAACATATAACTAAACAAAAACTAAATTTGGTCTTTATCCATCTCACTGCAACACTAGAATTCTCTCTCCAACATTCTTCCTCTAGCGGCAAGACGCCCAAATCCTCCCATTTAGAAACAAAATCAGGTTGGGAATTGATCACTCCCTACCTCTTGATCTCTATCGACAACAATCACAATCTCATAAGTCTCCAAATCATCTCAATGTTTCTCTAAGTGTTCCTTATAATGGGTTGTTATCTTTATTTATGCCACATGCGTCGACATGTTGATCTATGGTTCACCACACTACAAGTTCTCACATTCTACACGCACTTCAACAATCTCGGCTTCTCCAGGACTTCTCATGGGTATGTTCCTTTACCCACAATGCTTGAATTTCATTCAAATAACATAAAGGGGGAAAGGTAGACACAAAATCATGCACATATTACTATTTTACTATACCGTCAAGTATGTTGTTATATGCATGGATCTTAAGTGAGAAAAAATGTTCACTAGTGACACACTCCTTTGTCCATCCACTTGTTTTGGTTGTTTCTATTGTCTCTCTCCCTCACATCATCATTTATGCACCCATTTCTCGGTCAAGTCACGGGATCCCCATGTCATCGGTATTTTTACATCTTTCGTCATTTATCTTAGAACACGAGCGCTCGGTCTGGACACCGGCGCCTAAGCGCCCATGTCCATTTTGGGCACTCTTGTCCTCTTTATTCTTTTCACTTATTTTGACATTTGTGGTCGGTATTTTTAGTTTTATTACCCTTATATCGGGGTCATAGTGGTGTGTTTACAATGTCATTACCCTAAGTGCATAGATTTTGTGTTTACGATGTCATTACCTAATGAATGAGGTTTTTACTTGTCAAAGCAATTCAAAGATGCTTATCTAACTACCATATCCAACTTTAAGTTGTAAGGTATGTATTTAACTTGGTAATTGTATGAGAGATTATTTTCGCTTTTCTTTTTCAAATTAAAAGGTTTTTATCGAATTCAGAGGGATTGATAAATACCCAATAACCCAAAGATTTTAAGAGCGAGGCTTTAACACAAGGCGAGGCACCACCAATCAACCTTTAGAGCAACGTCAAATGCCCCACTCCATAATTACGAATAAACCAAAATTTAATCCGTGAGTTAAACCACCTAAAATGGTGACCAAAGCTTTGTGAACCTAACCTTAGGAATAACTATAAAATTACAAAAAGAAAAAAAGGCAAATACTAAAAACAACATAACCATCCCAAACAACATATGTATTCCATAACTAATCCATCATTATCATTATTACATTGAAAGGTGTTTCCAAGTTGGACTATGAGTTATCAGTAGTAGAGAATGGAGGGGCATGATAAGAAGAGAGTGATCATTACGCGAGGTGTGCGATGTGAACGCCGAAATGGAAATGGGGAGTTGAAAATTAAATTGTAATGAAAAACCTAAGAATGGCTACAGCGGGAGAGGAAAGAAGCAAGAGAAAGCAATATAGAAACTAATGCTGAAAAAAACCAATTGAAGTGTGATAATGTATAGATCAACGAAGAGAGGGGCAGAAGATAATATTATTTATTATAACAAACCAAAGATGTACACTGGAGCATGTTGTAGAAGAAGAAGCGGAAAGGAAGGGTCACATAAGGTAAACAGGAAATGGCAAGATTGTAATGCACTGAGGATGTTTTGGGGGTGGGGTGGAGGCGGGAGAGACATTTGCCGATGAAGAAGAAGAGTGGGGATGGTTTAGGAGGCGGGGGAGGATGGAAGGGAAAGGAGACGAAGTTCTTCATTTTTTCGGAATTGCAGGAGGGGGGCAGAAGAAATTTTGGAGTAACGGTCGAAGGAGAAAGCTGAGGGAGATATGAATGTTATCCAAGGAGGGAACTCGTGAAAGAGCAATGAAAAGTAAGGCCAGGTCTCTCGGTGGATCCAATGTCAATGGTGGCACGAGGAAGGGTGAGTCCTTGGGATTTGTGAATTGATAATGCCCAAGCCATTTTTAAAGGCAACTGTCTACGAGAACCTCTCGAAATGGGGGGAATGGGGATGTGGGAGGGATTTGACGGATTCCATGGAGGACTGGTATAGCGATCAAAGTCGATAATAACAAAAGAAGGCAAAGAAGGTGGAGCCGAGGAAGGGCAATAGACAAAGTCAACGATAGTGCTGAAGCGCCATTGACAAGGCCGGTAGCAATCCATAAATTAGCAATGAGCATAATTTTTTGATTTTTGCAAAGGAGCACTATTTGTTCTAGTTGGTCATCATCAGGATCGTAGTAGTCACTTCTTCTTGTATTCAGAGCAATGGACAAGGCGATTGGAGAATTGAGTTCCTTCAGCATTTGCAAATTGTGGTTTTTAACAAGAATATTTGTTGAGAAAAGGTGGGGGGCATTGTGGAAGTTTAAAAGTTCTTGTTGTGAGAGGCATGAATCGGTGCGGGACATCAATATTTCCCAATCTGGAAGGGTGGCAACACCGTTTCAGATGTTGAGAAGCAAATCACTTGAGCCGAGCAAAGCCTTCTTGTGCAGAATATAGATCTCAAGGATATTGAATTAGGAAATTTGTGCCAAAGAGATCCATCATAGGAATTCTTTGGCATATAGTGGAATGTCCATAACGGGTGGAAGTTGACCAAGGTCCCCAACGAGAATCATTGATTTATTTCGAAGGGGAAGTACGCCTCACGCAATGGAAGTCAATTTTTGCAAGAAGTTTAGGGCCAATGAAGCTCATTTCATCAATCAAAATGTATCTAATATATTTTAAAGAGTCTTGGAAGGAGGCCAAAGCTTGGCCTTGAGCCTTCAAGGGGGGCCTTTTTTAAATCTCTAACTTGAATTGGGCACGCTAGAATGAATGTTTGACGCAGAAATGTTAAAAGCCGCCACGCCAGTAGGGGCAAGCAAAATAAGGGGTGAAATGCAAGGGGAGGAGGGAGGAGAAGGAAGACTAGAGAGAGTGGATAAGGAATGACTTGCCTGTTCCTGCAGTTCCTTGATTAATGAGAAGAAGGGGTGGTAAGCTGTGCGCCGAGGAAAAGTGGTGGAGAATTGTAGTGAAAGCTAGTTGCTGGCCATCGAAAAAATGATGATGGAGAAGACAAGTCGGATGGATTTATATGGTTGTTGGCCATCGAAAAAAGATGATGGAGAGATAGTATAGAATACCGATTTTTTGTAATTTCAATTTTTATTGTCTTTCTAGAGACGATACGAATTTAAAGAATGAAAAATCTGAATTTCAAGAATAAATAATAATCAAATATCATATAGTGCAATCGATGACTACATATCATCTATGATGTTAGCGCAGTATAATTAATATTAGAAATTAAAAACAATTTGATTTGAATCTTGTGCCCAACAAATGGGTACACAAACATTTTATTAATATCAAATAAAATAAAATACAAAAGGGTGTCTAAATGCCGTTAACCCTTTAAATACAATGATAAAATAGAAAAGGGTGCCTAAATGTTATTGTTAACCCTTTGCATACAATATGAACACCTTCTCTCCACCACCAGCTTCAAGCGATCTGTCTACTTCCTGGTTCTACTTTGAGGTTCTTTTTCTTCACTTTTATTTTGAGCAATAGCCTCTATGTTGACAATTGTCATCTTCATGTTCTTCACTTTGATTGTATCAACTTTGATACAATTCTCTATTATCGATAACAACAAAGGTGCATTGGATTTTGAGATATTAAGAACACATATTTTACTCCAGTTATGCCAAAAGTATTCACAAATTACATTTAAACCAAGACAATAATTAAAACCTCGCACAAAATTAATAAGCTAAGTTGTGCACTCATATACCTGTATGATAAAATCCATGTTTTCCTGTCATTCCCAACACATAAATATCCAGGTGATCATATGTACTGCCATCCAAGCAAAATTTTTGTTTCTTTGTTAATAGTCCTTGTAGAAAAATATTGAGTCTATAAATTAAAATGGCATTGAGAAATAATAGAAGCGCACTGCTAAAAAGATATCCCTAGTGATTAGAGAGTATCCAGACTAGACAAGCGTGCTTAGGGTGTTAAATAAGGATGTTAAAAATGGCATAAAATCAACACTTTTGGTTCTAATAACAAGTACCTAAAATAAGAAACGAAATCACCAACCTTCTTGAAAGAATCATTGTACACATTTTATAGCAATCTATACTAAGAAGAGAATAAGAATAAATACCTACCAAAAAAATCATTGGGGAGGCATACATAAAAATGGAGAGGATCACGCATGAAAATCCAACCAATAACTGTTTGGATCTGTACGTGTGCAACAAGAAAATATTAACTGCAAGTAACGTGACAAAAGCCAATATCATTGTTATTATCAACCCCAATGTTATCACCTGCAAGAATAGATTAAAATCTTTGTATCAACAATATTACAATTACATTTATAGATCCAAGTATAGAATCTAAGAAACCATTAAATGTGTTAAAATCCCTATCTCATAAGTGGCATATAATAACATACCTTTTTTTTCTTAAGAGGCAAAAATCGGAAAGGATCGAACATAAAACATCTCCAAAATGAAACCCGCGCCATTTATTTTGAGCAAAAAAGTGTTGTGTGGTTTAGCAAATGGGGCTCCATAAAGTAGCCAAACAACACATGTGAATAAGGTGCACACATATGGAAGACCAAAGAAGTTTTTGTACACTTAAGCTTGTATATCCCCCAAAAAGGTTGGCATTCAATTCTCACAACATGTGTTTACAAGTAATGAATATATATTGAGCATCTGCAACGGAACAAGAAGAGTTATTGGTATTGACTCAAAGAAATATGATGAACACAGTACAAACATAGGTCACAGGAAAAGTGCCAATGAAGTTTGACTCAAAGAGAGAGAAGACACCTACCTTTCAAGAGCACCCATGATAGAATACTTAGCAGGAAGAAAGAATTCTCCAGCAGCCTCAAATGCTTTAGATTTTAAGCAGCAACACCACATCAACATTGGTGTGTCAATTCAAAGGGAAATACCACCACTACAAATTATTCAAACAAGACATGCACCAAATCCAACCGAAAGCTAACCCCTCACTATACATGTAACAAGATTGTGAAGGATAGAGAGAAGTTATTGCAAGCAAGCAAGCCTCAGGACAACAGGGATCACATTGCCAAGATGCAAATAAAAAACTTGAAGCTGAACCAAAGATTACCTTTTGACACGTTGAAACTTCCTCATTCAGGTATCAAAGATAAAAACCACACATCTATCAGATACAATGCATTGTCAATCCTGTGAAAACCATCTCATTTGTTTAGCCATTCTGTGCATCTCAATTCTTATTTATTTTAAAGAGAAGAAAACACCAACATTCCACAAGCATAAAAAGGTTAAGTGTGTTACCCAATAACTAATTGATTGCAAAAGCACCAATCAACTCATCTGTAGTCTACATCAAAACAATAATTATAATGACTTTTTACGTTTATCAACTGTCACTTGAAAATTTATAACTGACAAACATCTCATTAAAATAATGAGGTTGAATTAAACATATAACAAAAAACCCTCAGCCTTTCATAAGAAAGACCATCTTTAATAACAAGGCATGCCTATGTTGATCCTTGGCATAATGTGACGGGTAACTTGAAAAGACAATACATAATAACATTGCGCTTATACTTGAAGCTATTCTGATGATACAAGCTCACATAACAAAGAGTATAGTCACCTCCAAGCATAACTTGACCACAAGCTTTTGTAGGCCAGGATGAGAAAAGTCTGTATTGAACTACACAATCTGGAGAGCTTGAATAACTTCAACAAAAATAACAGACCAAAAAGCAACCAAATTATTCTTTGAAAATAAATGGGTATATTTTGGTATATTTTGCATGGCTGGAATCAATCATATCTAACTGTAAGAGTAGCTTTCAAAGCAGCTTTCGAAATATATTTCAGTGTACAATGGACATTAAATTCAAACATGGCACTGCCTTTCATCTACAAACAGATAAAAAAATGAAAATGTGAAGCAGACATGTGTTCATATGCTCAAAGGATACAATCAAAAACACCCAAAACCTGGAATGAGAGCCTGTCATTTCTGCAACATTCATATAGCTAAAAAGGAGGATGAACAAATCTACTTTCAAACATTTTTGGAATTCCTGTCCCGGACACCATTTGATGTGTATCTAGGAAAGATGATAGAGATGGAGCAGGAAAGGAGAATGATCAATGAACAAGTCCAAGCCATCATGTTCATGGAAATAACTCAGCGAGTTAATAAGCAGGTACAAGAGCACTTGCTTCAAGCTAAAGCCAATGAAAAATGACAAAGTAATTGTCTCCAAATAGCTCAAAGAAAACATGCTATGGGCATATTTGAGTAAGGACCATCTCAAGGGGACAGGAAAGAAGCTCTAGCCAAATAGATATAGTCCAATTAGAACTATCCAACAAATATAGGGAAAACTCAAGCTGGAAATTCCCAGTTATATGAGCATGTACTCCATAATTAATATAGATTTTCTAAAGCAGTTAGAACCATCAATGTTGGAACAAGAAGTTGATATAGCACCCTTGCTTCCAGAAAAAGAAGAGTTGGCTCAAGATTTCAAAGCAGAGATGATAAAATCCACCCAACTGTTCTTCCAAAAACATCTTTGATTGATCATAACAAAATAAAAACAGAATTTGCAGCTCCATTCAGATGTTGTAGTTGCAACAACCCTTGTAGACATGCATGCAAAATGTGGAAGAATAGACGAGACAAATGAACTGTTTGAGAGAATGTCTCGAAGAAACGTGTTTGCGAGGACAACATTAATTTCAGGCTATGCACAAAATGGATTTGTTGAAAAGGATTTAGAAACTTTCAAGCAAATACAATTGGCAGACTTATAGAAAAATTCCACCACCTTTGCCAACATCACGACAGCCTATGCCAAAATGGTGATTTTGGAATAGGGTATGAGAAGACCATAAATAAGACAATTACTGTTCGACACCTGACTGATAATGTTGTGCATGGTAGTAGTGCTGGTACATGCCATAGTGAGAACTCTCTTGCTAGCGATATAGTGTCTGAGAAGACCATAAATAAGAGATTTGCTACAAATTTTTCCAATTTGAAGTGTGAAAAGGTTAATTTTGAAGAAAGCAACGAGGACAGGTGTCTTTCTGGCAGCAGTATTGATGAAGGTTGCGCTGCAGAAAAAGAAACTACTGCAGTATGGAAGAACTCAATTAAGGAACATGCAACTTCAGGAAATTCAGGTGGATACCCAGACTGTGAACAACATAAGCTGTCAGATTTGAAAATGCTTGCGGATTTCAATGGTATGATAAGTGTTGAATACATAAAATGTAAATAAACTAAAAACATGCAAATCATGTTTCAGATGGACATCTAACTTGATAAGACTCTAAATGGACAAATAGAGTGACATTTACGGAATAATGTTTGTGGAGAATATTGTTTTCTGAGAAGAATAAAAAGAGCACCAAAACGATTTTTGTAGTATTTTTTTATCACAAACATATACTTTCTGGAAATTTATTGACAGATTTTAAGTATTCAATTGTAGGTAGATCTGCAGCATCCGATGCGGCTTATATGGAAAATCAAGACCCTGTGCAACAAATTGTCTGTGGTTATGCTGCTCAAAAGACCCTTGGAGAAAATTTTACCCACAGAAATATTCAAGCAGTGAACAGAAAATATTATGAAGATGCTAGCAGTCAACCACCAGAGAGTGACTTTTGGATGGCTTCTTCTGAATTAAAGGTCGTATTTAGCTATGCAAAGGAAATTCTCTCAAGTAGCTCTGGATTCTTCAGAAGTTCTTGTGGAAAGAAGACACAACTTGTGGTTCAGGATTTGCCTGAATATGTTCCAAAGTTTCTCCTTTATGAGAGTCCTTTAGATATGTTTAAGTCATACAGTATCTACAACAATCTTATTACTGCAGACAGAATACCTGACAAATCAATTATCTGCAGTCATGTCATTAATCCCTTCTGGCCACTTTGTAAGTTTGAGCATCGTGGTAAGTGCAATAATGAGGATTGTCCATGACAGCATGCTAGAGATTACAGTCTAAATCCTACACAATTTGTGGAGCAATTGAAGAAGCACAGTAATACTGAAGTGGATGGTTTAGCTGGGGATTATAAACAGTTAAATAATCATGGTAATCAAGACCCACAAGATAAATTTCGAGATAGCAACAAAAGAGGCAATCACCAGGGGCTTCGAAATTCATTTTGCAGCTACCACCAAGCAGTCTGCAGATTCACAAGGCTTATCATGTCGCATCATCAGCAGTTATGGACTGATAGTGCCAGTATATCGAATTGGATCACATCTTATAAAAGCAAATGTCCCAATGGTGGGTGCCTTGATAACACGGAACACTTGGCGTTATTGGAAATTGGGCTTTTACCAATCATTCCCTATTCCATTTGCGTTTCAGAGACTTCTACTTCCAGACATGCCATATTTGCGCAGTGCAGCAGTTAGGGAGTGGATGCTTGGCAATAACAGCCGATTGCCTACTTGTTTGTATAGTTCTAGTGCGAATCCAGATGATACGAAGGTTTGTTTGTATAGTTCTCACATGTACGTTTGAAAATTTTCACACTTACAAACTTTTTGACTGTCTATTTTCTATTTCTAACATCTGGGTGTCTTAAACACATGTCAAACCATGCAGGTCACTGGGGAAGAAGAACTAATACAAGTAAAATTTACGTTTTCAGATTTAGATGATATCTTGAAAGTAAATGGTTATGTTAAAATGCGCATTTCCCTTACTTCCCAAATTCTGTTGAAAGTTACATGGAAAAACTTCAATCCAATTGGTCGAAGAACATTTTAGACAGAAGAGTATGCATTATTTTATTTTATAGGTAAATAAAAAAAAATTGTTTGCAGATCTATTGTAGAAGACCAGCTTGAAAGTTAAAACTGACTGCTTTAACCATGTCCTAATGGTATCTGCAAGCGGCAATAAAAGAAAAGATACTTTTGAAAACTTTAAGTGCTTTGATAAAATAAGATTGCCTATAAACCACAGACTTTCTAGGATAATACAGACTCTGAGTGTTAGACATTTGCTTCATAGTTTGGTAATGAAACCATTGATTAAGCTGTGGAAAACGCACCACTTCAGACACTGAGCCTTGGTAATTTCTTCACCATCGCCTACAGAAATTAACAACTGACCAAAATCAAACTTAATTGCTATAACTGAAGCTCAGAGTGTAGCACAGACCACTTGGATGAAAAAACAAGAATACAGCCCAAAGTGATTTGCAGCAGCAATTTCTTGAGGAGGGTTCAGCTATTGGAAGTTCTGAGCACACCTGCATGCATACTCTTGAACTCATGGCAGCTGATGAGTTCTTGAATCCATGACCATTGTCAATAAGGACTGCTCAATGTCGTCGACCCTCCTCATCAACTTCCCAAAAAAAATAAAAAAACATTTGTCTGTCCATGGCAGCCAACTCTTTCTATCCTCTCCTGAGTCTGCTCTGTACATTGAGAAATTTTCTCCTTTCAAAGCCAGAGATTTCAACGCTAGGGTTTAATTTTATGGGCGTTCTGCCATGAGCTGGTTGTGCCAGCAACTGGCTTCAGATTATCTACTTAGCTCTATAAGCCCAATGACACTGTGTCATTGCGAAAGCTTTTAATAAACAATATCAACTTCATTTTCAAAAACATAAAAGAAGCCCTAGAAACAAACCCCATTCCGAGGCGGCCATTGCCCTGAAGCAGGTTGCATCAGAAATGTGCCAGGTCCCTCAACAGTTGCAGCCCATAAACAGCGCATCCTAGTGAGCACATGTTGCTCCTGCCATTCGTGCCCTGGTCCTCGTGGATTTGACCCCCTTATGATGGGCCCTTAACTGTTTGACAGAATACCAATAAAGAACACAATTATTGTTTTCACTTCTTGGAAATTACTATTTTTATTGATTGCAACCATATTCCATTCCACCACTTTACAGATTGTTTAATTTGTCTGGGAAAATGGCATTTCTGTCCCCTCGAAGGGCATCGCAGAATGAAATACCATATACAAGCCATTGATAATTATAATGCTACCTTCTGTCGTCTCTTGTACCTAATTCTACATAACCCCTTTCAATTTCTATGGACAGTAATTTATTTGCCAAAATTTGTTACCAGGTCAGACTTTTACACCCATTCATAGGCATTTCATTCTTCTTTCAATTGTAAACAACATTGAGGGTATCTATTCAGCGAACAGATTTGTCATTTGGGTGAAATAGGCTTAAACTGGGATATAAAGTCATTACCTGTTTTGAACTCAACAATTAACCAGGACCTCATTGGTAAACAAATGTTAAGGTGAGGAAGAAATAATTCTCTAAATGCTTCATCTTATTTTCCAATATATATTACAAATTCAGCGGCATCAAACACCATTTTTAAACATTGACTCTTCTTTTGAATATAAATTCCATGCTGAAATACATTATACTTCTGCCATCGCCATTTCAAATAATCTCTATCAGCCCTTCAATTTTCCTAACACCCAAATCCTTGGTCAATAAAAGGGCAATTATGTCACTGCTAAATTGGGTAGGCTTCATCCCTTGAATGTAGCGTCCCATTTTGATACGGGGAGGCCAAAATCTTTTTGCCATTTGTTTTTCACTGATGGGTCACCAATTGTTTGACAAAATAGCAACAAGGAACATATTTTAGGCTTGGCCTTAACAGAATTTGTAAATATTGCTCGCTTTTTATGATTTCAGTTGCTCTGTCTATATTCAGGATATTCTCACGAGGAATGGTTCCTTTCATAGTTTATTAATTTTTTGATTAATAATTGGGTAAAGGTATCAACCTAGGTAGCTAAATTTGTTCTACAGTTAACTACACATGAAACTTAATGTCTTTTCCTTATCAGGCTTCGTAAAAAACTTGCAAATGCTCCAATTACACATCTTCAATTCTATTGGTTTTATTCCTAAATTCAGTAGATTTCCCAATACAGTCACGTCTATTGTATTTGAATAGTATTTGATTTGTAGTTTCAGCAACGACCACTGAGATACAGTCATGATAGGCACCAAGCTTAGGAGCAGTAGAAACCCAATTACATTGACACACCTATCTATATGGCAAATACCGGTATTCTGAATGGTATTTCCCATAGTTTAGTTTAATTTTCCCATTAGTCTCAGCTTACCCTTCTGCTTTTTGGTTATGCCTAACACCCAGATTTCAATGGACTTTTCGTACTGAAAAGTAAGATGTTGAACTAGGCTTTTGTATGACAAAAAAGATGATGACCTTTTCTACGGACCAAGGAAATGCAAGTTGGTTTTTGTTCTGTTTCTTCCCAAGTGATAGGTTTGGATTGAGTTTGTGTTTTTGTAGTTTTTTTGCCATAGTCTGGGTTGCATTGAGTCCATCACATCTATCCACAAGGTCTGCCATTGAACTGAGAATATAGAACTGCTAAAAAATAAAAACAAAGAAGATGACAGTGGGAAGATTGAAATTTTTTGGAGACCCTAAAATCACATGGATTGGGTTAGCTTGTAAGCTTTATAGTATTAAACATTGTCCTGGTTATGGATGAGGATGTCAGCCACTGATAAAAACATATGGTGAATCAGTGCTCTTTAAATTCCAACGATTGAGTGAGTCATTTGATCATGAGGTGATGGAGAAAATGTTACTCTAAAATGTGTGGTCGATGTTTAGCTGCTGGCTCATTTTTCAAACACAGTCTGGTTTAGAGTTTTTTTTTAGAACTTGTCTTCCACACAAATGTAAGTTTATCAGTACATAATCCTAAATATTTTTCATTGCATTCTGCAACTACCGTACTTGCAACTATTCAATTATGTATATCAGATTGATTTTCATGTGCTTTCCAACCTCCCATAAAAAAACACAAGTTATAAAAAAATCATCAGAATCATTGAAGTGTTATCCTTCAATTTTTATTGAGATAGCCTCAGCTTTGTAGTAACAGATAGGGAAAAAATTCAGTATCTACCACAAAGTAATTGGTGGTTTTCTACGATGATGGTTCCTAAAGAGGATAGGGCCGAGAAAGGGATCATTTCTATTAGTACCACACAAGTAAAAGAAAGTGGAATGCTTCAAGAAGAGAATATTGGAGACCCCTATTCAAATCCTCACAATGGAAAATGTTAGTACAGATATTTCCCACTCAAATGTGATTAGAGATATCGTTCCTTTAAGGAGTGACTTACCTTACTCACACCATGACAAGTCCAATCTTTTAGATGATAATGAATAGAGATGTCACATGGCATATAATACTGACAGAATGATATTACAGGTGGAAGAAACAATCAAACCAAAAGATCTTAATTTGCTAAACTTGTCCAATGAGAATATTGTACACAAAAAAGCTACATCTATAAATCCTAGGAAAGCATGGGAACTTGAGCAATCAAATGGCATCCATGCAATAACGAAATCCAGTTTCTCTCATTCCCTTCAGAAAAAGCACTCTCTGGCATAGATAGGCATTTCTGACCAGCATGCTGAACATGTTATCTCTGGGTTTGAATTTGTGGCTCAAACAGTAGGAGATAATACCCCACAAAATAATTCAAAGAATAATTTGGGTGATGTCGGTAATAGTTCATGTATGCAAAGTTTTGACTGGGAAACAGAAAACTCTTTGCATTATCTACAAAACAGAGACTTGTCTATGAACCCATAAAGGTAACAGAGGGGTTTCGCATCAGAAATGCTCAATTATATCTCAACAAGAAGGCATGTGTTATTCCAAAAGATTATAAAGGGCATTTCCTAAGTTCTCATAGTATGGATGGGGATAAATTAGGTGATATCCTTTATTCTAAATAGAAGCAAACAGCCAAACGAAAATCTACAAAGCCAACCAAGAATTTGCTAATAACTTCTGCAATAACAAAGGAAACTAACCATGTGGAAGCACATCTATCTGAAAATGCACTCAACCTTGTAAAATTTAGCATCCATGGAAATCGGTTTGATTATGCTTGCAAAGGTTATCCCTTGGATTCACAAGGGGAACTTGTCAAGAGCATTCCCAATACCAAACGAAGATTCAATCAATTATACAGGATCCCAAATTATACAATTGGTACTGAGCCTTTTACTCTCACAAGGTACCATGAGCAGCAGTTTCAGCAGGATCCCAAATTATACATATTTTTTTGACTGTCTCTATTTCAGCAGAATTTTTTTAAATCAACAGCAAAGAGGTTGAAATTTTTTTCCAAAAAAATTGTTGGTTTATTAATATAATGTTGGAAGGTAACCAAATGTTTTCTAGGAGGAATTATATATAAATGACAAATGCTGGCTATTTTTGAGTAGAGGTATTTGGATCAAATTGTGTTAGGGAATGAAACAAGACAAGCGACAGAAATACATGATCAAACAAAGTTTTGGGGGTGGAAAAGAGAAGCGGTGATGCTAATAGAACACTTTTTGACTAATGAAATACTACCAAAAGTGCAGGCTAGTGAAGATCCTTCAACTATTTGGAAGCGATTAAAGGAGTTAAATAAAAAAGAAGAGCCTTCTTCCTTAAGAATGTATTGTTTTCAATCAAAATGGATAAAAATAAATCTTTACAAGACCATTTAGTAAAGTTCAAGGATAGTAAAGAACAATTAAATGCTACTCATTGGAAAATGGAAGAAGACGTGGTGGTAATCACTCTCAAGAGGTTACCACCTTCGTTTTAGCATTTTTTTAGATGTGTCAGCGGGTGCCCAAGTAAACATGAATGCAAAATGTAGAGGCATATAGAACGCACATGAACTGTTCGGAAAAATTCCTAAAAGATATGTGGTCTCATCGACTGCAAAGATTTTGGGATATGCAAAAAATAGGGGTCTATTGAAAAGGCCTTGAGACTTTTCAGGAAAATGCAATCAGCCTGTGTAAAGCCAAAGCCCACAACCGTTGTCAACATCCTCTCAGCCTCTGTCAAAATGGGAGACTTAGAACAAGGCATTTTCCTCCCCCCCTCAAGAACCAGCACCAGTATGGCAGCACTTAAATATGGCAGAAATGGAATGCTTTTTGTGGCTTCTTCAGGTTTTAGTGTCATACCAACCTGTCTTTTATAAACTAAACAAAAACAAAAACCAAAAAACAAAAAAAACAACAGGAAATTGCTTTCTGAGTACAGCCATAGAAGGTCTAAGCAAATATAAAGGCAAGTAAAAGTGAAGGATTAAAATCTTTAATAATTATTAACAACCCTGGTTCTTTTTAGAGAGTATATGTGTTGGCAGGTGCCTGGGTAAACATGTATGCCAAATGTGGAGGCATACCCAATGCATGTGAATTATTCGACAAAATGCCTAAAATATGTGTGGTCTCATGGACTGCCATGATTGTATGAAATGCAAAAAACTGGGTCTGTTGAAAAGGCCTTAGAACTTTTCAAGTTGTTAGCATATGTAAAGAGAAGAAAGAATTTAGAGAAGGCAAACTGCACTGTTCAAATGATTCAGGTAGGGTGTATTTATTATGAGATAGGTAGTTACATGTTGGTTGAACAATTACCAACCGAACAACTACATAACTACATTACATGCTATATAGAATTTAAAAGGGCATGTCTGATGGCATAAGAATGACCGTAGTTATCCTATATTAATTTATTCAGTAAATACTGAACCCTGATTATGGTGATTCACCATGGTTTTCTAATAATTTATTATGTTACAAAGTTCAAACCTCGAGAAGAGGAATTTAGCATGAATGGCACTATTGTTATGTTGTTTCAAGAATCTAGTGTCATATAATATGTAAGTTACAAGAAAGATATGGGTGCAAGGAAACAAACAATACATGTAAAACACTTGAACATCATAATGCCAGTGTTGTTCTTGTGAATGCATTGAATGCGCAGCTTAACATTAGAATACCAAACAAAAACATGCAAAGTTGCTTTAGACATGGTTCAAGAAGTATTACTAGTAATTTTGCAGAAGACACACAAAGCATGTCCATTTTAAGCACTAGTACAGCTATACTAAAGTGCAGAATCCAGATGTTACCTCAAACTCTCGGAAGTGTGACAGGGAAAGAAACTGAACTAGAAGTGGACGAATCTTCTTCAACAAAAATAGGTATACCAGCCTAGCCTCTAGACTTTCGATTTCAATTGCATAAACATTCCCCATTTCAATATCCTTCTCACATACAGAATCTTCCCCGCTGCTTGGTACAGACAACATTTCCTTACGTATATCAGTCACACTATATTTTGTAAAACTCAACTTACATAGCATATCCATACAAAGAATCGTTGTATGGATCAGTCCCTCCCTGCTTCATCAGATGTTTTTTTCCCCTTTCTTTCCTTGTTCCTTGGTTTATGATGGGTTGAAGTTGAGCTCAAAGTTGATTTTAATAAACAAATTATTTGCAACAGAGAACCACCCAAGACTTTTATATCACTGTTGACAAGGGCCTTAAACAGAATTTGATATTCACATTGCTCAAATGACTCAATCAATATTACCTTGAGATTACGAAGACATGTTTTTACAGAAAACGGTACGAGTTATAAGTGATTAGTAATTTGCTTCAGTGTTGTGCCTTGGCTTCAATGTTCGGAAGTTGGCTGACCAGAAGAGATAGTCGTACTCATTAACTTCACTGAAGCCTCTAAGAGGTGAGAAATGTTTGAGGTCATAAAAAATGGGACTCTATCTTGAGGAGAACTATGCCTCAAGTTGAGATTGGATTGTTTCCTAGCTTCCTGCATTTGTCCTTTGTGCTTTGAATGAGCCTTCATAGGGACTTTTCGAGTTGCATTTCCTTGCTTTCTACAAGAAGACTGCTCTAGAGAATCTTAAAGCTCAAGCAAGGATATAAATTCACTTTTAGCTACTTCTTGGTTTGTATCGGTTGCATTTCTCATATCTGAGACTAAAATATCCACTAAAACCTTCAAAACTCCCAACATTACACAAGCATGTTCAACATTTTTTTCTCCTTCTGTAGTTTCCAAGCTGAAACTCTGTGTCTTATCAAAACATACCCTACACCAAAACAAAATCATTGAAACTTCAAAACAACAACTTTTATTTACCCTGTTAAATATTGTGTGTGTTAAGGGTGATTCTAATACATTTGGAGAGTTTAAAAAATAATGTATTTTGATTCCTATTCATATTATGATGGCTAGAAAATAAAAAACTGCAGATCCATGTAAACAGAAAACATAGCAAATAGATGATGGTTTTTCTGTGGTAGTAGACATGATGAAACAGAGGAGGGGACCATAATCTGTTTCTTCCAAAACCCACAATAGCTAGTTTATAAACTATAAGAAAACATTGCACGACTTAGCTGTTTTGTGAGAATTTACTTCAAATGGTTCCTTTGCAAATAACAATTCTTGAAAGAAGAAGACGATGCTCTAAAATGAAAATATGTATGACAGACACAATAAATAAGTAAGAAAGTGACTCTTTTTGGCAAGGGAGATTCCTGTTAATTATTCATATGTTTAGAGAATTAGTATAAAATAGATTCAAGCAATAAAATCCATTACCAATTATTTGAGTTGTGCATGGCTTTTGATGGAGCGAAGGAAGCCAAGACAAAAATCTGTTGTTGTCATGTATGCAGGTTGTGGATGGAGCCACCTCATTCCTTTTCTCAATTTTACCAAAATCCTTTCTCTGGATCACATTTCCACAATTTCTTCATCTCTGACGAACATTTTATCCCGGGCAAAAATGAATATGAATACATTTAGTGGGTTTCCTCTTCCCGCATTGACACCATGAAAGTTGCAGAGGTGACAGATAGAAAAAATAGCTTTCCATCTCAAGTTATTACGTGATCGTTGTTTTCGTATCTGAGGTTATGTAGAGGGCATCATCTGGATAAAATCTCTTGAAGTGGAAAGCTACCATCTGAACCTGGCCTCAAAGATGGGAATCCGCGCATACATTTTCTTCTACCACTTCAACTCTTTCCTCTGCCTCATGCTTCTCAAAGAGAAACTACGCCAGGGCGTGAGAGGGAAAAAGATATTAGGGCTTTCCTCTATTCATTCCACTGACGTTCCCGCACCTCTTCTTGCCCATCAATTTCTTTTTGAACAAATCTTGCATGTCTCCGCTTTGAATGGAGCCCAAGGAATTATTATAAACTTTTGGAAACACCTGGAGAGCACACAAATAGATGTTATGCATTCTGAGGAGGCATTTCCATAGATAATTCCCATTTTCCCGCTCTTGCCCTCCCAGCAGATATACCTCGAATCCAACCTAAAACCGGCGACAGAGGGACCTTGTAATTTCTTACCCACCGAGATAAAAGATCAGCTGTGCTCATTTCATGGGTGCCGTCGTCCTCTCCACTGAGCAAATCTGAGAGCTTGCAGTGGGTCTCGAACCCTACGGACATCCTTTCTTCTGGGCGTTGAAACCAGGAGGCAAACCCCCTTTTCTTCCAAAATTCACAAAAGGCCAAACCAACTTTTGGAAGGACAAAGTGTTACCCAGATTTTTCCAATAAATTTTCCAAAAATTCACAAAAGGATCTGACGTGCCTAAAACCCTATTTTATGTCAAAACAACATCCATGAGGGCATTACATCGCAACTTTTGTGAAGATCTCTTGAGGAGTGTTACGTGGAAGTCCTACAAAATTTACACTATTTTAGTTCCTTGGAGGAAAATTCAACAATCCACAACTTCCTTTTATAAGAGGGAGAAATTCAACAATTTCCTTTCAGCAAATCCCGGAAATCCATCGCCATGGTTTTCGCATGGAGGGTTGGATTGCGTCCGTAATCAACGTCGTCCCGTGTGGTGCGCATCTCGCTCGTTGCCTCTCGGCGTGCGTCGAGCCCCCTCGTGTTCAACCAGTGAAGGAACGCCTTTCGGCGTAATAATCTATGTGCTTCATTCGATTGGTTGACACTTGACAAGTGGACTCTTAGTTGTATACGTGATTCGGATGACTCGCTCCACATGAATCTACTCGCTCTACCACCTAAGCACGTAAGAAATCTTTAAGAGACCAAAAACATACAAAGAAAAGCAGATCAAATTTTTTTGAGGGCCGAGTACATAAAAAAGTGTTGAATGGAATGAGGGAATGAAATAGTCGGGCATCAACGAACACCAATGATAGATAGCCACCGCTCATCATTATACTTTATGAGAGCTGCAAGGACTGCGTTTTAATTTAGACACGTCTTTCCATGTAGATACATGTTTTAGAAACCATATTTAGTAATATAGTGATAAAATTTGATGATTCACAATGTTGACATTAGCTACATTATTCCCAATACAATGGTAGCACCTATTTTTAATAAAAATTATGTGTGTGGGTGGACAAACAACTCAGCTCAATAACTTGTGGAAATTCATGATGACAAAGTCCATTTTTAATTGAGAGATGTTTGTGTTTCCTTGAACATTACTTAATTTTGAAATTTGAGAGTTAACTTGTTTCCATTAATTTGTATTTCATGAATTTATTTATGTCTTTGACACACAAATGATAAATTTATTTTAGAGGTAATGCGGTTCCAATTCGCAAATGGAATAACAATATTTATAATATTTTTTCACCAACGACATGTTTCCAATAAGAGTATAATGGATCGAGCTTGGCCATGAATGACAACAATAGTGTTAATGACATATCATTTTTTATCTTGTGGATTCCATGGTAATTTTGTCTTGCATATGTCTGAAACATTCTTTCACACATTTTCACCAAATTGTTAGATTGAGACCCACTTCAAATGTCTGTTTCTCTCTTGTGGATTTTTTCCCATTTTTTAATTTTGGCCCTTTCAAGTGCAAATTGCATACGCTGTGAATGAGACATTTATCATTCATATGATCAACAAAAATGACGTGGTTATAAGAAAACAAAGTTTCACGTTGATTCATCGCAACATTTTCACCACTCGAGGAATTTTCCTCCCTCAAACCCCTTCTTCATTACCCATCTTCCTCTCTGCGACTTTGTACCCTCCAGCTCAACCACTTGCTCGAGCGATCTATAAAATCTAGTAGTTCCTCATATGCCCAATCACTTGAGGAGTTCAATTATCGATGGTTATTCTCACATCAACATTTTCTTATAATTATTTTAGCACACAACCGAGAAGGGGAGCTATGAAGTGCTACAAGAAGCAAGCATCGGGGTTGGGTTTTGAACCTAGTACCTTTTTTATTTTCCACATTTTTAAATTTTGGCCCCTTTAAGTGCAAATTGCTCACACTTGTATAGTGCGGGTGAGATCAAAACTATAAAATGTAACCCATAGAGCATTTAGTGTGTCTATAGGAATAATCTAAGCCATTGAATACTATGGGACAAATATGTGTTTAGTTTCCACCTTTTTATTTCTAAATTTCCACTCATGGCTTAACCTTGTCTAAAAATTAAACGTAGTAGAATCGATGACGCTAAAAATAATGAAAAACAAAAAATATCAAAGCACATTTTTTGGCGATTGTCGTGCTACCACCGCCTGATTTAATAAAAAAAAAATTATGCTAAACCCTAATTACAAAGTCATGTATGATAAATAAATGCTAAAGTACAGATTTGACACAAGCAATAAGCTAGATAAATATAAAACCCTAAGTGCAAGAGAGGGAAATAATGACTTAGTTGATTCACGCTATTCTTATAACTCATCTTGACTAGAAGATTGATGAACAAGAAGGGCATACCGCGAGAATGCGCTGTGAGTCTCAAGTACGGGCGCTTGGCTTTTCGATTGCGTGGGCAAAGTGGTCGAACTTGTTTTGGTCACATAACTTTGTATTTATATGATTCCCTTGGTTGAATTTCATAATTGACAACTAGAAGGCCGACCCATAAGAAAATAAGATGCCCAAAAGATAAAAGAGACCCAAAAGAAGTGAGTAAGATAGAAAAGGGTCAAGGGGCACCTAAAGGATGAGGGCACGCTGGGCGTTGACATCCTGCCTAGGTGTTGTGTCTGAAGTCATAAAAGATAAACAAGTGAAATATCATGACTGGGCTATAGGGTGTAAAAGACCAAAAAAAAGACAAGAAACAAAGCAAAAGAGGCCAAAGATAGTTGTCAATTACTAGTTTTCTCACTTAGGAATCATATGAATGCAAGTATGCTTTAGGACCTAGAAATGTACCCAAGTGCGTGATTTTGTGTCTACATTTTCCCCCACTTTATGTTGTTGAGTGAATACTCGATAACATAAAGTAGATAAGAGATGTGTACTTGATAACCATGTAGAATGTGATGGTGATAACATGTCGAGAGACAAGTGAAAGCGTGAAGTGATAAAAATGAAGCATGTGAAGCTAAGAAAGAGGAAGTGACCCTAGGGGTGAAGTGTATTGTGTTGTACCATGTTGTACTTGTTGTTGTGCTTGATGTAGGGTTTCTTTTCTTGTTGTATTAAGGATGGACCTACAAAAGAAGAGTGAAAGAGTAATCAAAGTCATGTATTATGAAAACTTTGTAAAAGTATGTAAAAGTATGTGTAAAAAAAGTAGTAAAAGGAAAGTGTGCACCTGATGAACATGAGTGTAAAAGGATAGAAAATGTCCTAAAATGTTGTAGAAGTGAGTTTTTGGGTGATCTCATGCCAAGAGTGAAGTTTTTTTGGGTGATCTCACACAAGAATGAGTTTTTTGGGAACGCCAAGTTTTTTTGGGTGATCTCACACCAAGTGCGAGTTTTTGGGTGATCTCACGCCACGACAAAAGAGTGTTGGGAGAGAGGTCTAGTGTTACTCTCCTTCCATGAATGCTTCCCAATTATACACCACTACTAGATGGTGTGATCCTATGTTTTTTCGAGTTGTATTATATTAGTTTCATATTTGTTCCATGTAGAAATGGAGAAAGAATGCATTATTATTGTTGGAGGAGGACCATGCTGTACTTGTGAAAATTGATTTGTGAAATCTTGTGAAAACTATGTTGATATGAGAAAGTAGTTGTATCTTCCCCAGACATAGGTTCCCAAGAGAGGTCAAGAGCACCCAAGCACTAGTGTCTATATCTATGCATTGGAGTCTTTGTCTGTGTTGACTAAGGACCCAAGTCAGATTCTAGGCCATTTTTGTAACTATAAATATTTTGATTTGTGTTGTATTGTATTATGTGTATAAAGTTCTGAGTATTGTATGGGGTGACTGATTCACCCAATGTATGCCCCCTCATTTTGGGTGCATGTGACATCACTAGGAGAATGTGGCCCAAAGGAGAGGACCTATGATGATCTAAATTGATCCCTATAGGGGGGGGATGTGCATGGTAGAAACCAAGGCACATGCAAAAAAAGTGGCTAGATACATGTGTTAGTAGAAAAAGCAAAGCATGTAATATAAAAATAATGTAAATAAGCAAAATGTAATACAAGATAGACCATGAAAAAAGGGTTTCAAACATGGGACATCACTCACAATGTCACAAGACAATCAAGGCCAAAGTGGCCAAAAAGCATACAAGTAATGATCAAATAAGACATAGGGCATAGCCCACAAACAATAACATACAATAGAAAAATAATGGAAAATAGTAAAAAGTGTAATAGAAAACCATGGTGGAAAATAGTTCCTGCAAGAAATGTTGCACATGAAGCACCCATTAGCATGTTAGAAAGATAAAGAGTATGTCAAAGCATGTATAGATCAATGGAAAGTAGTGTGCTAGTAAGAATAGAAGTAGTAAATAATGAAACAATAACACATGTGATGTGTAAGAGTAGTAAATGTAGATGCCCCAGGAGCCTCGGTGGGACTGTAAGAGGTACAATGCCAAGCATCATTGTTGCATGTAAATATCTATAGAAATCTGCATTCACAACTAAAGACAAGTGAATGCACATGTGTATATAGAAAATATATTGACATACTAAGTATCCATCTAACATGGAAAAAAAGTGTACATGTAAGTATAAGTAAGCAAGAATAAGTGCAACCAAGATATGCAATATGTTGTGAATGAGTGAGATGGAATGGTATGCAATGTGAATGTGATAGGAGTAACATGTGCCCCCAAGATGTGTGGATGAGTATGAGATGAGGTTCATTTATAAAATACCCCTCAACAATCAAGAATGAACCATAGAACAAGAGTGTGTCATCATCAGAAATGGTTTGAAAAATGATGATGCTAGAAAGATAGATCATGAAGCATAGAGTGTAAAGTGTGAATGAGGTGAGGTTCATTTCAGATTTAGACCCTCAGCATAGTCGAGTATGAACCATGGAACTAGAGTGCATCATAGGGTAGTATGATGTGTGAGAATGAAATGCTAGAAAGATGTATCATGAAGAGAGCATGAAATGTGTAGTGTGTGAGGTTCATGGATGTAGTATGCCCTCAATAGTCAAGTGTGAACCTTAGCACAAGAGTGTGTCATAGGGTAATGATGATACAAGTGTGTATCAAAGGGTTTGTAATGATGCTTAGAAATATTAGACATTAAGTGTGGAGCATCAAGTGCATGAGATGATAGAAACATTTGATAACAATGTAAGGGGAGAAAGCTATGATGCCCCCAAGTATGTGAGTGATGGAGATCTATGTGAGATGTGAGAAGGACCTGTGCCATGGTGGTGGAGAGTTTGAAATGTGTCTTGTCCATCAATATATAGGAATAATATTTGTTGACAAAAATGGAAGATGAATTGGAAATAGAAGTGGAGTAGGATGGGGAGGGATCTTGAATGGTGGTATCTTATGTGGGATTGATAACGTTGTAGAAGACTTGAGAGGAGGAGGTGTTGGACCAATTTTTAGAGGAGGTTTCTTAGGAGTTGGTGAATGTGAGAAGACTTAGTAGGAGGAGGTGATGGAGGATGGACCTTGAGAGGTGATTGCTTAGTTGGAGTGGGTTGTATAGGTGGCACTTGAGTGACCAAAGAAGGAACATTAGAAGTGATGGCATGATGCTCATTAGACATAGATGAATCAGATTTAGGAACCCAGTGGGATGTAGCAATTGAGATGAACATGTAGCATTTTGTGTAGCAAATGAAATGAGACCATAATGCTTAAGGTGGCCAATTTGTTGTTTTTTTTAGAGCATAGCAATCATTGTCATTATGTCCATTAATTCGATGATAATTGCAATATGGATGACCTTGATATTGTGTAAAGCTAATAAAGGAGGATAGTAATGAGTAGATGGAAAGTTGATCAATTGATGAGTGAGGAGTTGAGGAAGAATATCTTGTTTCTTAGCATTTGAATCAAACTTGAGAGGTGTGGGAGTGGTAAGACTTGGGGTTCACTAATATGAGCACATGTAGAAGACATAGAATGAGGATGAGATGTAGAAGAAGAACAAACATGGGCTTGAGAAGTATCCTTAAGATGTTGAATTTCAGATTTGAGAGATGTGATCATGGATTCCATAGCCTAAATTTTATCTTGAAATAAAGAATGTAAAGCTTGAATTGACTTCTAAGATGGGTTGATTGATGGAGGATTAGGAGAATAGAGTCATCATAAAGATGATCAAGAAGATGGCACTTACTTGTGAAGGTGGCATATTGAGGAGATACATAGTGTCTAGGGTTTTTTGAAGAACAACTTTGCAAGGTGGATGCATTTGAAGTAAATCATGCAAAGAAATTTGAGGAATCTTAGGAGCCATGAAAGAAGATTGGATAGAAAAAAAAAAATGAGGATCCAAGAGTGTTCGAATGTGGGTTCACCAAATGATTTAACAAAAATATAGAATTTTGTAAAAACCCTAATTGCATAGAGTCACGTATGATAAATAAATGCTAAAGTACATATTTGACACAAGACAATAAGCTAGATAAATATAAAACCCTAAGTGCAAGAGAGAGAGAGAAAATGACTTAGCTGATTTATGCTTGATCCTGAAGAATGATATGGACTAGAAAACTGATGAACATAGGAAGGGAATACTGTCAATGCTCAAAGAAATTATGGAATTGTCGAATAAGCTAGGAGTGGGTTCTAGGGCTTTGATGGATTAGGTCATGAGGGGGCACCAGCCAGTCTTTAGGGCTACTTTTGATGCATGCACGTGAGTACAAAAAGTGGTCGTAAAATATGATTTTTGGTGTCGCACAAGTGTCACTGATAGTCATTTATTGGTCACCTATATGTCACAATATGATCATAGTGTCACCTGTAACTTGCAAAGAGATGATTCACTACAAAACCCTCAAACTACATCAAATCCAAAAAAAAAAAAGATGTAATATGGGGAGCAAATTGACCCGATGGTCACCCGACTGAGTGAACTTACGACCAAGTGCATTGCACTACATCTCAGACTCCATGTAGTTCTTGTGCATGTGTGAAAGAATCGTGCCCTAGGATGCCCTTGTGCAAGTGCACTTGATAGCGGATGATAACTAGATGTACCAATGTAAATAGATGTGTGGATGGAAAAATGAACTTCCCCTTCCTATGAAGTGTATGCAAAAATGCAATCCCTTGTCCCTTGAATGGATGCTAGATGGATGCCTTTGATGCTCTTAGATGCCTTTGGATGCAACCTTAGGTGATGATAATAGATGCTTAGAGCTTGGTCCTTTATTTTGGTCACATAGCTTTGTATTTATATGATTCCCTTGGTTGAATTTCATAATTGACAACTGGAAGGCCGACCCATAAGAAACATCTATCTGGGTGTTGGTGTCTGAAGTCATAAAGATAAACAAGAGAAATGCGAGAAAGTCATAAAGAGGCCAAAGATAGCTATCAATTACTAGTTTTCTTGCTTGGGAATCATATGAATGCAAGTATGCTTTTAGGACCTATAAATGTACCCAAGTGAGTAATTTTGTGTCTACACACCCCTATCACTTCCTCTCTCGCTACTTTAGTCCATCAAGTTTAAATACTTCTATGCATCCCTTTTCTCCTTCATATGATCGACAATAATGGCACGTGGTTATAGGAAAACACAATTTCACATTGGTTCATCGCAACATTTTCACCTCCCTTGGAATTTTCCTCCTCAAACCCCTTCTTCATCGCTCCTCTTCCTCTACCGCTACTTCGTTCCCTCCAGCTTCAACTACTTGCTCGAAGCGACCTATAAAATCTATCTCATTACTCATATGCCCACCACTAGAAGAGTTCAATTATCGTTTTGATGCATTTTCTTTGTCATTTCCATCATACATTTCACGTATGATTCTAGTTAAATCAAGAGAGAAACCACACCTAGTGATATATCAAAAGTCGTCACCTCTACCTACTTCAACACATTTTGCACATCATTTTTACAAGACATACTCTATCTCATAAATTGTCTTTGGTAGTCTTGTGACAACACACCTCTAAAAGTGTCAACCCTTTGACCTTAAATATAATGTAATACGAGTTGTAACCAAAATGGGCTCCCGCCGATTACTCCACGTTAAAGCGCCATGATACTTCACACCAGTTCGGAATTTGATGGTCTGTAGACCGTTTTTTGGTATTTTAACCGTAAATTACAATTTAATAAAAAACAAACCCGTCAATTTAGCCAGGTAATTTTTTAATAAAACTGTATTTCAGCAAGTTTATATTATTTAAAAACCGTAAAATTTCATAATAGTCAAATATAATATATAAGGTATATTACTATATATATATGAAATCCGATTGGATTTTATTCATTTTACAAATATTCTATAAATCATATTGATAATGATTTTTAATAATTCCCAATTTAAATTTAGAAACTAAAATAAGTTTATGTGAATAATGAATTTATTAAACTCAGAGTTCACATGTTGTCTTTGCTTTTTTCTAAAAACATATAAGTTTCTAATTTCAATGATATTGTGACTGTATTTATTTTCATTTTGTCATTACCAATTGCAATCTACAAGTTTCAATTTAACTTTTATGCAAGTTTCAATTCAAATTTTTATTGTTGTAGGAAAATTTAAGGAATCTTGTTACAGACATCCAAGAAGAAGCTTGAGATACAGACATCAATACAGGTACATGATTATTATTTTGAATAACGTAAATTTAAAATTAAGATTTCAATTAAGATTTTTTGACAATTTAAAATTTTACTAAAAACGTAAATTGAAAGGTAACTATATCACGAAACCGTCATGAAATTTCCTTTTGACAGGCAGGGGTGACCGTCAAATTCCAGGCCTGCTTCACACGTGAAGAACCTTCCGCTCTAAAAATATCCACTCAAATTTGGAAATACACATTATTAAAAAATAAATTCCCAAGCAATATACGTGTTTTGATTGAGTCTGCAAAAAGCACCAAAGGTTCTCCAAAATTTTTGCGGAAGTATATAGTCTTACAACCGCAAGAGATCTAATTGTTTCTAATGTTTGCCTCTGAACGGTAACCCCATCAATATGCAAGCCTGAGTTTTTGGCAAAAGATTTGAAGGAATTCAGTGCAGCTTGAGGGTTTATAATTTTAAAAATTCAAATTCGGGTGTTGTCAGTGCCGCAAATTTGATATTAGTATTTTCAGGGCTTATTTTTCGACTGGTTTTGAGAATGAATTGGTAAAATTAGCACCTATGGCGTTCATTAAAGTTTTGAGGTTTCATAATTGTCTAAATCAGAATTTGGGCAAAGCAGTACCTTAAAACTAAAGTTAGGTTTTCACGGCTCGATATCCGGGTGGTTTGGAGCAAACGTTGCAAAATTTTCTTTATTCAGGTCAGCCATTGCAGTTTTGAGGGTTTCATTTTATTTTTAAAAAAAAATCAGAGGTTCATTAATTGGGGCTCTACATTTGGAGTTAGGGTTTTGAGAATTTGGTTTTCCGCTGCTTTGGTGCAGAGGCGTGAGGAAATTATCGCCGTTTGAATCTTTTGTTGTTTTCTTTGCAGTTTCGAGCGTTTCTTAAATTTTAACATCAGAGGTTGAAAATCAGGGTTTGGTTTTCGATTGCTTTGGAGCAGGGATTTAGAAATTGTCGTCACAATGCGGCCGTTCTCAATAATGTCGAAGGCTGCGTTAAGGGTTCTTTCGTCTCGTGGGCAGCGACCAGGTTTTCGCCTTGGTTCCATTTTGGGACGAGATGAACTTATTTGTTGTAATGGGGATGGGGGTTTATATGGGCCCAGTCAGTTTAATAAAATTGCGTGAGGAGTGATGCGAAGGGAATTCTTAAAGAGAGGAATTGGAGACAAGGAGGAATTTGGAGAAGGAACATTTCGATTGCAAGGATGGGTGCTCAGCAGGCGAGGGGTTTTGGGATGTGGAGATGGTGATGAAGAATGCGGGCTCGCAAAAACTTATGAAGAGAGACGTATTATTGGGTATGTAGAGTAGAATTTATTTATATATTTTACATGTATATAGAAAGCTTGGTTTTTATGTCACTGCCAGCCAGATATCCCTATCCACAATGGGTTTTCCTTTCATTTATATTTTCCTTAATATATTTGTCACATTTTGTACCACTGAATTTCCATCTCATGACCAAGCTTGAGAATAAACCCAGCCCCTTTTTTAATCTCTTTGATGTTTTATTTAATTTAGAATTCTGTCTTCTTTCTTTATATTTATGTTTGTGTGCATGCACGAAAAGCGTTTGTGTGTAAGAGATTATTGGGGCGAAGGTTATTGTTTTGTCCAATTTCTACATCCATGCCATGGTATTTTACTTGATAGGTGGTCTGGTTCTGATGTATATACATGCACGTACACACACACACACACACACACACACAAAGAGGTAAAGATTAATATTTAGGTCATGGTCAAGATAGAGGCCTCTTTGGTGTAATAGACCCTCTTATGGAAGGCGAAAACAGGATTTATTTCCTGATTGCTTTAATTCTTGTCCCATTTCATAGGATACAAAAGGTAAAAACAGTTAACTGTGTTTAAGGCATATATGAAAATGCAAGAATTATATAAATCAAAATGTGGCGTTTGATGAACTGGAGCTTTAAACAACTTAACAAATCTGTTTTGTTTTTTTATACAAGTATACAAGGTCTATTTTAGGTTCTAATGCAACATTTTTAGTGATCGTGCATTCCAGATAATTACGCCACTGTTAATCATAAGTACTTTGAGCTATAGTCGTCAGGTTTGTGTGTTGTTATATAATTTTCCTTAACATCTTAACATTTTACTTTATTTACAAAGTAATTTCCTTTGAAGAGAAGCATAAGGTGGTTGTTCTAGTACAGGCTTTGAAATACCCCTTTTATTATATTTTTTGGACTGTTTTTCAGTTTTTGACTTAATTAAAAACAAAAATCTTAAAAAGTAGTGTTTTCATTTTTAGTTTTTGACTCCATCATAGTATTATCAATTTGTCAATAGTGGTTTGTGGTTGTATTGTTTATTTTAAATTTCTATGCATATCATGTGGTTAATTTTGTTTATTTTGCAAGAATTTTAATACTTCAAATATTGTATATATTTTTGTATGCCCATACCCTGCTGTACCAAATCCTGGGGAAAAAAACGTTGTTCTGTCCTATTCAATACATGTATTGGAACCAAAAGCTTAGTTCTGTAACATTAAAGGGACTCGTACGTGGTTTTAATTTTTAAATAAGACATGATGATTAAAATAATAAAACTATAACCAAAAACTTAGTTCTGTTACATTTAAGGGACCCGTAGGTGGTTTTAATTTTTAAATAAGACATGATGATTAAAATAATAAAACTATAACCTTTCAGAAACTAAATGTTTTGCCCTCATGTTTTGAAAGAAACTCTTATTAATGTGATGACTGTCTAAATTCCCCTGCATTTTCTTGCCCCTGTTGGACCTGTCTCACTTCTCAGCACTATGTTGATATCCCCACTGTGGAGGACAATAAAGTTTAAACTCTTTGCTCCACAAATACTCATTTTGTTACAATTAGAAGGCTAGTGTTATTTAAGAATTTGTCAGCAGATTTTTCAATGCAATGAAGGCTTGTACCCAAGAGTCCTGTAGGCAGGTTGGTAAAGGAAAAAAACATGTAAGTTTGGCTCTACACCTAGTGTCTGTGAGACGGAAGTTGCGACAATTTTCCCGATTGGATTTCAACTCAATGGTAGTAGATTGAGCTGTAACCTACCATTTCTCATGAGGGGATTATACACATGTAGCTCCATTATTAAAATGTGGACTGAGTACTCTTCAGTAAAGAACCTGCTGATTGCTCTATATTACAGGGTCATACATATTCAACCCACCACGCGACGAACATTGTACATCAGTCACGCACATTGCATACAGTCTATAGTTATTGGCCTACCCGAGACATCATAGAAGTCACAGTAGCGAAGGAAAAGATTGTTTCTAGACCCCTTTCAGGCCATGGGTAAAAATAATATTTATAATATGTTCTTTACGGTCAAACTTTTCAGAGTCTTGAATTTCAATATTAAATTCCCTATTGTGCGTCCCACCATTTTAAAGTTGCATCTGCATGATATAATTACCCTGCTCTAGCAGACCTCAATCATAATCTAAGTCACCACATTCAAATTCGTGGGGTATAAAATTCGTAAGAAATTTGTTATTAAAAATATTCGAGATAAAATTTATGATTAAATTCAACTAACAACAATATACTTGTATATATATATATATATTATATATATAATTATCATCTATAAAATATAAATTTAATAAAAACATAAAAATAAAACCTAAACTACAAAGCTAATAAAAACATTAAAAACAAGTATATATAATAAAAATGTAAACCATAAATATATCTAAGTAGCCGATATGGCACCCCTAGACCCCCTGGAGCGGGTACGGCACGTTTCGGGAGCGGGAGCGGAGCAGAGGCGGAGCGGCCAGGCAGGTCCGGATACGGCTGGATACTTTTGCAGCCGTACCCAGCCATTTCCTGCTGTTTCCTGGCCCAAAACTGTGTTTTTTTTTTTAATTAGTTCTTTTAAATTCTGGTTTAAATTTAATATATCATTACAGCAGAAATTACAGTTTTCACAGCACCATTATTCTACAGAAGGTATAGTTTAAATTTAATATATCATTACAGCAGAAATTATAGTTTTCACAGCACCATTATTCTACAGAAGGTATTTTTTAAATTTAATATATCATTACAGCAGAAATTACAGTTTTCACAGCACCATTATTCTACAGAAGGTATATTTTAAATTTAATATATCATTACAGCAGAAATTACAGTTTTCGCAGCACCATTATTCTACATAAGGTACCAAGTACAAGCCATCATAAACATGGATAAAAATAGCATGTATGAGATAAATCATAAATGTAATAAACACCTCAACTAGATATGATAGGGACAATTGAAATTATGAATGTATGAGTAGTTTGTTGTGGCTATTTAGCTTGTTTTGTTTTTCATATGCATAACATGTGGTTAATTCTTATTTAGAAGGCTGAAATTTATATATTTTTTAATTTTTATATAGTTTTTGTACTGCCGTATCCTACGCCGTATCCGGGGTCAATTTTTTTTGCCGTTTCTGCATATCGGATACTCCGCTCCCGCTCCCGTATCAAAAATGTTTCGGCAACTTATAAATATATAATAAAAATGTAAAATAATAAAATTAATAAAAAATAGAAAAAATAAAACCTAAACTAAAAAGTAATGATAAAAACAAATTTATTTTCCCTTATATTCGCCATCACGACGTGTTAAATATTATACTATGTTATAAAACAAAAATAAAACATTATTAAAACATACATCGCTGCGCAACATATGGAAATGGAAGGATGAAGCCCGTGAACTCGTGTTAGGGCACGTTATCTCCCAGTGCATTAGGGCACATTAGCTCCCAAACGCAGCGGCAAGGGCAAAACTATTTCCGACGAATTTCAAGTAATATATTTTCGAGTTTTCGAGGGCTATTAAAATTGCAATTTTTGACGAATTTCTTGCGATGACTTGAGATTCGACGAATTTCGATTTTTTGCCTTTAAAATCGCGAATGCTGTGACTAAGATCATAATTGTGTTCGTGCTGCTTTACTGCCTGTAATTTAGGAAGCCCTTGAGGCTATAGTTGCAATTCTGGTTATCCTTATTTAAGAGAGATTAGTGTTTTCCATCTGCATCAATTAGGTTATAAAAAAATGTAATTTTGTTTTTGAGTGATGATTCGCAGCAAACAGAATTGTGAGTTATTTCTAGGAACAGCTGCATGGAATTTTTTTGGTCCGACGTCATTTGCTTCAGCCTTCATTTCTTTCCTGATGATGGGGTCCTGTAGAGAGACCTGAAACATTGGACCAAATTTTTTCCAAACAGCTGTCCAAGAAATATCTCGCAAACCTGTAATTGTTATTGCAAACAGACAATATAACATGTTTGGTGTGGAAATTTCAATCTTTGAAAAGAAATTCCGTAAGGTGTCATACTTAGCTGAAAACATGATGGGTTATAACTAGGACATCTGTCTTAGATTTGATAACTTCATCCTGTTTACATTTTGGAAACATATTTGCAGTGGACCTCTCTGAAGAGTTAATCATCTGTCATGATGCAATTAATTAAAACTTGGCTGATAGAATTTGCATTGTTGCATTGATTTAGAATTTTAAGCGATGAAGTTACTTTTGAGGAGTGAGCAATCACTGGGCAGCCTTGGGAATGAATTTTCTTTTGTTATGAAATGCATTATTCAGCAATAAGATTTAGGAAAATGATATGATACCGGTCACCTGTGGATGTGTGTTATGTTGCCCTTTACCCTTTAGTTTTTAATAAATATATTTTGGGCCTTGGCTTATTCATATGTCTCATATCAATTTACTTTGTCAGGGATTTTTATGATTATGTTCTAATAATTATTTAATTAACAAACGAATGCAAAAACTGACAAGAACAAACTTGTTCAGGTACTCTCCAGAACAGCTGTTTGTTGTTGTAGCAGCTGTTGATTTGTACGAGGATTTTGTTCCTTGGTGTCAAAGATCTACTATATTATATCGCAAGAATGATGAGGCATTTGATGCAGAGCTTCAAATAGGGTTTAAATTTCGTTGAGCGGTATATCTCCCATGTGGAACTGAAGAAACCCAACTATGTGAAGGTATTACTTCCTTGTTTGTTTCATCACTACTTAGTGAGGAATCTTTAAACAATTCTCTCACAACTAAAAATCTGAATGAGTTGAAAGTTGGATTTCATTTTTGGGCCTACCCTAGTTTATTAGGAAAACATTGTCTTTTAGTCATTTTATGTTCAGCTTTGCTCATGCTCAGGATTTTTGTTCATATGTTTTTTGAAGACGCAAGAATAATTGGTCAGGATGAGGTTGAGGTTAACATTCTTTCTTGGAAATGATGATTCTTCTTGTGTTGTAACAGATCCAAATCTTTCGTCTCTTTGCTTTTATTTCAAGTGTTTGATATAATGTGCTAAAGTTGCACCAAATTTGAGAGTTATTGCATACAATGCCTGTGTCCAGTGTCAATATTCCTTTTCTCATTTAAAATACCCCGGGATCTGTTTCTGTTTGCACACTGCTGAATTTAATTCCTATCCTTTAAATTATTTTCCATAGCTTTTTACCTTCTCACTTCTATTGTCTTCATTCAAATTTTCTATCCCTTTTTTAGTCGTTCTCCCAGAATTTTGTTTTTGAATGGCATGCCTCAACATCAAGGAGCCAGTGTGAAAGAAAGAGCCATGTTCTGTTTCATAGTCGCTTCTCCCAGAATATTTTTTTAAATGGCATGCCTCAACATCAAGGAGCCAGTGTGAAAGAAAGAGCCATGTTCTGTTTCATACTATGAAATATTTAAAGATAAGTTTTTGACACTTTTTGTTTGTAACTATCTCTGCAGTTGCATGACCCACTTTCTTAATAAGATATGACAATCTTAAGTTTTCTGTTAATGATAATTGGTTTAAACAACTTAAAGTGAATGCCCGATTTTTTTCTTCAACCGAATATATTTCTGCATATTTATCCACTTTCTAATTTACAGTGTTTGCATGAGAATCTAATATCAATGTTTTTTCTGAGATGTCAAATCAATCAGGATGATCTTTGCTACTATTTGTTTTTTAAATGATTTCAAAAATTCCTAGTAAATGCATTATATGCATAGTTATCACATTCGCACGGATATGTATAAAATTCGGTATGAAATGTTTTTTATTAGCGGACAAATTTGTTATGTCAAGTTCAGATTTCAAAAAAAAAAACTGAAATCAGAAAAGCTGGATCTACTGTCGAAACCCTATTTCCACACAAAAACGAACCTTACCAAACTATGAACCCTATTGGCATTGTTCAATCTGTAGTAGGTAAAACGGAAAAGAGGAACAAACAAAACTTCTGGGTCATTTGAGATCTATTCATAGTGTTCACCAGCAGTCATTGATGGGCTGTATTCTGCATTTACGGGTCCTTTTTTAGGCATTTTGCTTGCCATTTTAAAACATTTTCTGCATATTATTGGCCGTCTTCTACATCCAAGGCTTCGTGTCTTCCATTCCAGTAGCCATGGCAGTTGTAAATACCTGCAAATGCAATGCGTAAAGTTTTTAAGCTATGTCTGGGATAGACATAATATCATTGCGGATTAGGTAGGTTTTGTTTTCTTGGTTTACATTTACTACTTGTTACTATTAAATAGTTACACATTAATTATTTGATTTAATATTGTATTTATTATTAGCTATTAACTTGTTTGGAAAGTTTTATGGTATTTAATTTAATACTATGATTTAGCTTTTAAGATTTTTTTAAGGTTGTGCTTATTATTTAGATTTTAGTTTGTAATATTATATTTTGTTTATTTTAAGTTAATTCAATTTTTTAATTAATTTTTAGCTTAGATTAATTTGTTTTCCTTTTGTATTATTTACTTTTTAAAGTTATAAATTTATAGATAAGTTCTATTTTAAGTCTTTATTATAAATTTATAGTATATAAAATATATTCTTTTTATAAATATGAATAATTGTTGGGATCTATTTTAAATCTATTTATAAATTTATAATATATAAAATGTATTATTTTTATAAATATGGACAATTATTATTTTTTTGTGTATTTTCTAAAATTGTAAAATATTGAACTAAATTGAACCAATCAAACTTTTGCAAAATTCGGATCTTTTGAACTTTTTTGCCCGTCCGAACAACCCAACTTTTTGAACATGGTAACTATGATTATCATCTTGTCCTCACTGCACTCGATAACTCTCTCGAAAACTGTGAGCTAGTCCTTTATTGAGATAGAGAAATATTTGATAGTGCTCATTTGCTTGAAATGCAATATGATAGGTTAAAGGATAAATGCGTTATGGAGACAATGAACTAGCTTTTGGGTTAGATCTGATGGAGCGATTCATGATTTGCCTATATGGTTAGAGGTTTTCTTTAGACAATCAAAACCTTAAATGAGATCACGATATTTCTCATGTTTCTAGATAAACCAAAAGAACAATGTCTTTTTTAATGTGCAACAATTGAAAATTAGTTGGAGCATGTCAAGTGAAGGTGGATGATGGCATTAGGGACGACAAATATTAAAATGTAGAAAGCACATAAAATTCTAAAATTTTAGAAATAGCAAATATGGGTATAATGCAGTGTTCCACTGGGACGCGTGCTCCCCGAAACCGCCATCCCTTGACCCGAGATGTCTCTGAGACTTGGGGATGCTGGGGGACCCCTCTGCCACCGCTACCAACTACATGGGGACATCCTCGAAATGTTTTGCTCAAAGAGGGGACATTTTTGAGACGTCCCCAAGACATCCTGAAGACTTCTAGAAGTCTCTCGACCCGCCTCGCGACTCCCACCATCCTCGTAGGCACAAGGTCACAAAAATTAAAAAAAAAAAACATTTTGTTTTATAATTTTTGGTCCCCAAGTCTAACCCTAGTACTCAATGGGCCCCACCCACCCCCTAAGCGCTAAAAAAACTATAAATAAGAGTTACACCCTCACTCCAAATCACAATAAAAATTCAAAGCAAGAGTGAGAGGGTGAGAGCATTAGCAAGCAAGAGAGAGCAATAACATTAGCAAGCAAGAGTGAGAGCATTAACAGGGAAGAGGAACAACATTTGCAACAAATAACAACAAGAGTTAGAGCAAGTGCCAAGTCTTCATCAGATTGAGCCACTCGCCAATCGTATTTGAATTTTGGATTTAATCATCATTTGAATATAAATATTAATATTTTGATATTTGACATTTTCACTGCTCAATGCAATTTGTTTAGTATTTCAAAGTCTCATTTGTTGTTCCTTCTACATTTTTTTATAACTAATTTTTCAAGTACTATATATATTCGCACCACCGTTCGCCACTCGCCACTGTCCCGTCACTCCGCCATGGTTGCCAAAACCTAGGCCCTTGGTCCCACAAATTAATTGTCTCGAAACCCGTCCCACTGCTCCGAGACTTTGTGAAACACCGGTATAATGTAATATGTTTGCAAGCTTCAATTAAAAATGGTTGATACACAAATTTTGAGTATTTAATAACAAGATAAAATCATAGTTACTTGAGACGGGGCACGGGGTTTTCGGACTTTGCAAAAATTTCTAAATTTTGGGGACGGCGGGTGACGGTTAATTATAAAATATAAAGATATAGTGACTAAATTATATAAATAAGCAGAAATAAAACCATTTGAGATTTAAATAAGGTGAAACTTGAACTCATAAACATCAAATACATTCCTTAATCTATAATATCAATATGTTAATGTCATAAATTGAAAATTCATAATACGTAGTTGAATTTTGAATTTGAGACAAGTTGAAATTTCAAATATATTATAAAATATAAAAGTAAAACCATTCTAAATTACAATTGATCAAGTGACAATAATGATATTCATATCATTAATCTCATAGCCAAATACACCAACAATTGTTTATAATCAATATTACAAAAAGAGGACAACTACAAGTATCACCTAAAAATCAATCAACATCCGAAGTAATATCCATGAACTCCTCCTTGTTGGTACTAGCATCCTCATCCTCAAAGGTAAGCCTAATCAATCCCTACCGCACAAAGATTGTCCTCTTCAACTTGCCTCGCCTCCTGGGATCTACATCCCACCGTAATGTTGGGGTCTGCTTTGTACTGGGGTCTTCATGATCCATAAGACGCAAAGCACCGTGTACAACTACAAGCTTCTCTCTCGATCTCGTAGAGGTAAGCCTATTCCTCTTAACAGAGTGTATCCAACCATATGTAGACCGGCTTCCTCTCGAGGCAAGAGGAGCTAGAAACTCCGGGAAAGGAGGCGAATGGCATCGCAAAGAGTCCTGAAGCCCATGGTCGCCGCCACCAACTCACCGGCTTCTCCTATGCTATTGTTACTCGCTTGCTCTTTCTTTGATGTTTTGTACCCATCAAGTAAATTTATAACATAAAATTGCACTTTTAGGGTTAGGGTTAGGTTAGTAATGTTGTTTTTATATTATAAGTGATTTACAATTAAAAAAAATAGTTTAGAGTGTTGTTTTTATGTTTTTTTATTGAAAATGTGGTAGACCACGTGGGGACGTACTTCCCACGTTTCCCGTCCCCAGGATGTTTCACAACCTCCTGACGCCCCTAGGACGTTTCCCATCATGCATGCACTGTGGGAAACATGGGGAAATGTTTCCCCACGCCCCCGTGACGCTCGGGGCGTGTTCAAAATGGGGGACAAGTCCTCGTGAACTATGGATAAAATGAGAATTCAATGATCATCGACACTCGATATATCTTAAAGATCTATGATCTTTTCAAAACTTCAATGAAAAGCTAAACCATTGGCTACCTTAGCTTATATAACTTGTTAAAGATATTTAATAACACCCTAACAAGCCAACCTTCTCTCGACTCTTTTCCTCATTAATTTGTATGCCATCTCTAACAATTACTTCTTGGTTGTTGATGGTTTGAGTTAGAGGTCATTGTGTGCAAAAGGAAAGTCTATTTATCATGTTATGGAGTAACGAAGTCCGAGGCATTCTGTAATGCCCCATTCATCATTGCTCTGTTATTCTGTGGCGACCGAGCTTCTAAGGGCTGAACGCCGTTGTGTTCCCTTTCAAACGTTGTTGTCGCTGCCTTGCTGAGCTTTCTTTCTTAAACACGCTGGTCAATGTTTTGGTTGCTGGCCCGCAACATCCCTCGCGATTTATCCTATTAAAGGAAGACCTTGTTCTTGTTATATCGAACCTCCTGTTGATTGTTGTTTGTTGCCTGCCAGATATTTTTGCCGTAGTTTTGGTCACGCTCATGCTCGACCTCTCGATTAAATAATTAGTATTATTATTAATTTTAATTGTTGTCACTTTTGTGCTAAGTCCTAAGCTTATTTTTCGAACTCCCGGTCGTGTCGCAAAGATTTTAAAACATAATAAAAAAATGAATAATAAAAGAATGGACGCCGCTTATACTTCAATATTGGTTATCACTGTCAGTCACTTGTCGACCTAACGGAATTATTTAAAAAAAAAAGAGAAATTGTGATTAATTAGATTTATTTAATTTTGTAGATAAGTAATTTTTTCCCCGACAAGTTGGTGAGAAGTGGAGATTTTAATTGGGTCACTGCTTTCTCTGCCCTAATGTCGGCTGTAAAATTAATGATGAAATTGACCTTTGCTGATCAGCGCCTTTTCCCTCCATATTGGCCGCACTTCTCTTCTTTTAACATTTCTTGTCTTGTATCTTTCCACGTCCTTGCTGTTTTTCCTGCAAATTTCGCTCTGGCAGCGTGAGACCTTGGGAGGCGAATCTGTGTGTAGATTGGTGGAGAAAACGTTAGAAAAGTTGCCTCCTTTTTTGCGCGCCTGGCCCTCGTTCCTTGTTTTTATTTGCCTTCCATGGCCGCATTGGATCCTATTCTCGCCCGAATTCGGGGCGTGTAAAACGTGGAGGAAGGTTTTTCGAGCATGGAGGACTGTGGGCGCCCCCTTGCTGGCCGCGCATGGGTCTGGTATGGTGGTTATAGATGAAGCTACAAGCTGGTACAAAGTAGGCGTGTTACCTCCTCTTCCAATGGGTGCCATGCGGGTGTGTTCTTGTTGGGGATCCACAAAGAATAGACCAGCAATGAAGCTTGGCCGACAAAGAAAGGCAGTGGTACATAGTAGAAGCCTTTGAGTGCTTCCAACAAGCAAAGCTGTCCAACAATGTCATACTGCTCAAAAGATTGAATGCATCCTCAAATTTGGGATTCTCCTTCAAGTTTTATTTTTATTTTTTTATCAAAATCAATTAGTGTCAGAAGAGTGTTACTGTGAGACCGATGAAATTTATTACAAAGATTATCTATCGGGACCTCGCTAGTTTTTCAATGCAACTCATGGAAGAGAATCTCATAGAGGAGGATCTGCTTTCATATCGTAATATTCATGAAGCACAATTTGTTGTTGAGAACCCGGTAATAAAAGCCTTCATTAGTGTGGCGCTTGCATTATTCATAGCAGGATGGGCTCAGTTTCTAGGAAGTCTTTAAATTTGTCAGTGGTTTTCCTGTGTTCCTGGTAATGTCAAAGATCTATCATGGCTTCCTCATGTTCGGGAGCTCTCCTCGTGTTTTTCTTCTCATTCTCAAAGCTCACAAAGCTTGCATCAAAAGAAGCGCAAAATGATGTCAATACAAGGAGGGAGGCCAATGGGATCGATGCAAGTGCTAGTGAATAGTTCGATTGCTACAAAGACTAGCGTTAGGAGTTGCTTTTGTACAGCCGAATGATATCTGCTTAAACTTAGAAAAGGCACCTTTGGTTACCGGTCCGATTGGTGGTATTCTCGGCACTATGCATGTCAGAACGGTGATTCTTGGTCTTCGAAATGGTGTTCTTAAGTAGAGCCAACCTCGGCTCATTACTACCTTCAAGGGCTTGTTTCAGCGTATGTTCTTACCTTGGGAAGCGCATTAAAGGCATGATAAGCCCTAACCCTCTCTCTTAATAATTTATTTACTTTAGCATTTAGATAAATCAATCCCTGCAGCTTTTGTTTGAATTCTCGTATATGTGATGTCTCCTTTGGATTGTTGATGTGTGATTCTCTTTACTAAGTAACGCTCTTGGATTCTTGATATTATTTAATATTTATTTACATATATGTTGACTCTTTCGAACGAGATGCCCAAAAGAAATGGGTTTCAATGACTTTTAATCACAATTTGCATGAGCTGATCTCTCTCCAAAGTTGATTCTCGCTTCGACCTTATAAAGTTAGTTTATCATTTTGCCATGATTACTCTTGTGAATAAAGTGGTTTCTAGAGAAATATTGTGGTGTGTGAATGAGATTTAGAATTTTTCTTATCTTGTTTTTATTATGTAAAACATGGCGTGAAAACGGGAAATTTTCTCGAAAGACTGTGTTGGTCTTTTAATGTGGATTGATAATAGTATAACCCCCCCCATTAGGATTGGAGGCTTCTATTTGGGGAGAGTCGTACTGGCTCTTACTGGTCCTTCTAGATACTATCCGACTCCTTTGATTATCGCTTACTTTGGGGATTATTGAACACCCCTCTCCGTGCCCTCTACTATTCTTATTACTATGAGCTTACTTTTAGATTGGAACGCTCCCAAACATGTGTTAATGGGGTTCTATTTTGTGACCCGTTTGAATACGGTAAGCCTCAAGACGTTAGTTTGTGCGGATAACTATATGGCTTAAGTTTGAGGCGCTTCTTAGATCTTCGAATCAGCTTGAGGTAATAATGAATACATCGAACTCTCATGAATGTGTACATTCTGCAAGTTTGATTGACATGTGATGGCCCTCAGGCGTATGAATTCACATAATGCTTGAAATATGAGATTATAAATTTATCCTATACCGACTTCAAAGCTTGTTGAAATGTTTTTTTTTGGTAGCAAAACAGATGAATAGGGAAGTTTTGAGAACTACCCTAAAAAGGATTCTTACACAGCCTTAAGTAAAGGTGACAACTAACATAATGGGACTGTTCATACCTTATATGACGTTAAGGATAGAAGTCGACCTGAAATTATTTAACTTCATTATATAGGACAATGATTGATACCCATAAATTGAGATATGCAAGTGGAGGTTGAATTATATAATATGATATATTATGCTATCAGGCAACCGGTAAGGATAAATATGTTATTTCAATACTTGGTTAGCGCGTGGAATATTTTCTGGCATTTACGATGATTATTATGTTAGCTAAAAATTGGTACTTGCATCTCAACTGTGAGTTGAGATAATGTTGATACTTGTATTTATAGTGGCTTGGACCACGCTTACCTGTTTTAGCTAGCCAAATGTACCTTCTACTCATTAACGAAGTATGACGGTATTGTTGTTCGTAATTCATTCCTCTGAGATGGACTCTTATACTAATAGAGGCATATAGAGACATGATAATAAACAACCGATAGGATATCTAAATAATATATGAACTTACTGATTGGTGGAACCCTTGTTTACATAAGTACATTCTTTTTATTGTGAGATAAATATCAAAAGTATACTTACATATCCTTGTTTTTCTATAAAGGTTGATACTTGGGTAATATTGATGATTATCATATGATTGACACTTGTATTTATTATAGAAGCTTAATGTCGTTGGTGCTTTTATTTAATTGAAAGATAATATTGTTGGACACTTTTATATGTGAAGTAGGTTGAGGGTATTAGGTGAGCGTTACTATTGTTACTGTAATTTAATTATGATTAAATGCAAGGTTAAGGTTGCATATCTTCTAGCCACTTGGAATTTTAGTTCATATGTAAGCAGATTTTAGGGAAGTGTTCAATGATGGGTATGAAATGTATTATCATGAGATGTGCAGTTAAGATTTGAATACATGACTAGGAATTATTTGATAGGGAGTATTGCAAAATTTCATTTATTTAAATGCTAGATGGCATAAGTTATTAGGTGAGGTTTATATCTTATCATGCTCAGTTCTAGCGAACTGACTCTAGTAAATATTTGTTGCAGATGGAATTTTAGCGAGTAGATGAGGGATAGACTTGTAAACCTGTGCATCAACCTCAGCTGAGAAGTTCTTACATGAATCCTTTTTATATTGTTCAACTATTGATAACATACAGGGGAAAATGTAGGAGAGGATCATGGTCTTAGTATAATGTATTTGTGGACTTTGTCATCTTAACTTTGGACACCTTGGTTTGTTTGACCATCATTGAAAATATTAAAATATTGGTTACTGATTGTTGAGCGACCTTATTGGATTATTGGTATTTTAAGTGTGGATGTAACCTTGCTTTGTTCTGGTGAATGAGTGTTATTAAACTCTACCCTTGAAAATAAATGTTGAGTGAATCTTGCTGACTTATTAATAATGCGACATAAGTAAAATAACGTGGGTCGTTTAATACTTATAAAAGTTGAACTAAAAGTTATATTTAAATAAATTAACGTAGAGGTTACCAACTTGAGAGCAAGGAATTCTTTAAAGAAATCATAGGCGAGACTATCTTTGTGAGTAAGAATTATATAACATGATAACCCTAGCTTCTCTAGTGAACATTATTTCTTTTTGGGTGAAATTTGTAAAATAACCCTAAGGTGAAATGAACTGTTAGTTGTTAGAAGAGGATAAGATTTAATAAGCCTGAGAAAACTTAGCATTGTAAGAAGCATTGTACAAATCATATCTAGAGTCTTAGCAAACTGTAGTTAAGGATCGAAAGAGGTTACATAAAAATAAATAACCATCAATAATTTCCTCATTGTGGCTTGCCCTATCTGTAGGTGTGTTATGTGGTGGTTTCTTATGTTGTTTTGTCAGATAGAAAAGTGAACCATCCTTGGAGTGTGTGAACATTTCCGTGTTACCCTTGTGGTCATCCTTGTATTGAGTTATCCACGGAGTTAGTTGTGACTTGGTGGTGGCATGTCGTGTCGTGTTGTGCAAAAAAAAAAAAAAAAAAAAAAAAGTTATCCTGTATTTTACTGTGTTGTTTGTGTGTGAAATTTTGGGTCGTTACAATTCCAGTTTGTGTCAACAGTCTAGGAACTAAAAAGTTGTTAAAAAGAAAATTAGCAATGTGTCAGAACTCTAGAATTCTGTTCTATAGATCTTCCGTCATCTGATATAATTGCCCTGAAGTATGGTATTTGATAGGAGCCATTGAGTTTCACAAAAAGATAATAATTGTTGTTGAAGCATCTTGCACTCAGCCATAATGGACATCCTTGAGATGGGAGTTCAGCAGCTTCAAAAAGATAATAATTGTTGTTGAAGCTCTTGATCATTAAGTGGAGGCAATCTCACAATGCACCTTTTTTGGATATCATTTGCGGGTGCCATTAGGAGGGATGCATTCATTAAGATGTATCTCGTAATATACTATTTGTCAAGGTTCCTCCTAAATCAGTAAATTGTCTCCTCTCACAATAGGTCTGACATGTCCCTATGTGTTTTTAGATGTCTTGTATAAGTCACTGAGATGATACGTATCTATGCTTGTACAACTGTTAATCTTAATCACACTGCTTGTTGAAAAAATCAACAGTCTTTGCTTTATGTGCTGAGGAGATATTCTTAGGAGACTCAATATGACTATGCACGGGCCGTGTCAGTTGCTAGGAAGTGCTACACAGCAATCTCATTAATTAGAGAAAAAGTGTTATACTGGAATTATGAATTATGATCTCTACATTCAAGGCATATGCTAAACTTAATTGATTATGTCATATACATACCATGATTTATTGCACAGTTACTATTGCCTTTTACTCATCTATTATTATCATTGCAGAGTACTGCATCAGAAAGCAATCTATTTAAGTACCTGATAAATATATGGGAATTCAAGGATGGTCCAGTTCCTGGAAGTTGTGATCTTCATTTTACTGTGGACTTCCAATTTCAATCGCCTTTTACCGGCAGGTATGATATGTATCACTTGAATTGTCTTTTCCTTTCGTTCTTTCTAGTGCACTGTTGGTTTTAGTCATGCAGTCATGAGCAAAGAATTAGTAATATGAATAAAATGTAAGTTTAGTCTAGGAAGATGGCTACATGCCTTTGTGCATTATAATTCAGTGTTTTACAAGTCCAATAACGTGAGCAGGGGAATAGTAAAAGATTAATTGAAAACTTGAAACAGAAACTCCATTTGTAGGGCCTGGGAAAAGTACACATCTAAATTCATCAATGCATGAGGGATCTAGGTTCTGATGCATGGGTGATCTAATCCAAGCATCATTTCATCACAAAAATACATGCCCTGAACATTTTTGGCTTTGTACTTTTAAGCATTATAGTTTATATCCTTTTATATAGACAATATGACCAAAACATCCATTTGTTAAAGTACATGCTTGCATATTAACTAGAATGACTGACGACTAAATAAGCTATTAAAATTGGAAGCCTTCATTCCTGCCAGTTGTTCGTAAATGTCAGTTTATGGTAACCTTGAGATGCCACAATGTATGTACTATTATCAAAATGAGCTGTCTGCCGTGAAAACTTTGTATGCACAAGTGCACCTTGCTATTGCTTGAATTGGCTTTTCCACTGTATGAATAACTAGCTGATTCAATCTCTGCCAGAACCTCTTCTTGCTATAGATGGAGACCTGCATGTACCATGTCTGTAGATTGTTTTTTTGTGATTTGAAGGGTAGGGCAGGGAGATCATTTTTAGTGTTTTCCACGCATCTGAAGTTGAAGTTGTCATTTTCATGTTACAATTGATTTTCTTTGTGAAGTTTAGGCTCTTGGATTGAATGGTCCCTTTCATGCTAGCTAGCCATATTGAGTCAAGATAATTGCATGTCTCATATTCTTTACTTGAATGCTGTTTTGCACCGAGTTCAGTTTGGCTTACTATAAGTTTGGTAACAGGTGGCTAATATGTTTTTCAAGGAAGTTGTTTCCCGCCTAGTGGGATCATTTGAGCAACGCTGTTGTATGGTTTATGGACCAGCGGTGAAAATTATGGAGGGTGCATATGGAAATCAAAGAGCTTAACATAATATTTTTGTGTTGTGTATTATTCTTTAAAAGATAAATGAGGCACATTGCTTCAGTTAACTAGGTGGGAAGCTTTTGTAGTAGGCATACAGAATTCAAAGAGCTGAAATTTATTTTCACCGCTGTAATAATATCAAAGACAACCAAAGCACGAAAGACATTGCTTCAGTAGAGTATCCTTGATTCTCATGATAACATTATTGAAGATACAATTTTTTTAGTACTCTTCTTATTTAATTTATTCCATTCTTTCCTCAGTTGTTTAATCTTAGACCCATAATTGTACATGGTAAAGACAATTGATATCCTTGGTATCCAGTTTGATCAAACTTGGCTGCTTCAAAAGGAACATAGATTTTTACGATCGCGAGTTGAATATTATTATTTTTTTAGCTAAACATATTGTAATCTATAAGTGCAGTTGATATTTAACACCATACTGCATTTAATAGCAGTTCTTTTGGACAAAAGCTATAAATGGTAAAATGGAATAACTACTCCAGCAAAATATTTAGGCATTTTTTTACTAGAAATCATTTTCACAATATTCATCGAGTGTGGAGACCTCTGTTCTGCAATAATTTTAGAGTTCTGATGAAGATAAATCCTTGACATCTAACTCAACATTATTATCTGATTTGTATAATTGTCTTGATCTATTTGTTTAATGAGGCATAGAAACAACCATAAAATTTTCAAGTGGATTGATTGTCAACGTCAAGTATTACTTTTGTACTGCTGCATACTTGGAAAATATATTGGGGTCTTTTGGTAATGCTTAATACTCGAGGTCAAATCAAGCTTTGGGCACAAGGCATGAGTCTCTCCCCAAATGGTCATAGAATGAATCCAGGCCTGTTCGTGGTGTTGGTACCTTCATCAGCAGCACTCATGCAAAACATAGAAAATACCTGCCTGCTCACCGCCCTTTTCAGCCATACGATCAAGTTGGATAAGCAACCCTTTCCTCAAAAGCCCTAACTTAACATTTCAATGGGGTATTGCTTGTAGTTGATGTCTTGTAATATTGGGTACACGTTGAAGAGGAAAATTGATGAAATCTCTCTCATTCCCCTACCGAGTTTAGTGATTTGGAAGATTGGGATCCATTTTCATGAGAAGTCGGGTACACATGTTCGACGAGAAGACAAACATTGAAAACTCTTTCATTCATTACCAAGTTTATAAATTTTGAAGATCAGATCTCATTTTCATGTGAGGTCCATGGCTTTACAAAGATGCTGGGTTTTTATGAGATTTTGGCCACCAGATTAAATATGGGGAGTCGACAAATAAGGCAATTTGAAATGAATCTTGTAGCTCCCATGTTTTTAACTTGGATACGTAGAAACAACTCTCGATTGGCTCCCAGGCACTCGCATATGAATGTACCATGTACAAGAATAGGGTTTGAACGTCTCGAAACTCATCATGTGTTGTCGATGTTGGGATGCACCCATCCAATTTCAGCGGTGCTATTAGTATTTAAGATGCCAAAAATAAAATAAAATCTCATAAACAAAAAAGCATAACCCTACCCTAAGATTAAGCATATCCCAACCTTTTAAAGACGTTGTTCAAAAGCTATATAAGCACATCTTTGTTCCATTTCAAAACACACTATTATATTTTCATTTTTTGCAAATTTAGGAGCTTGAAGGAGGAAGAATCAAGTGCAGCGCGAAGGAGGAAGACTCAAAAGCAACTTGAAAGAGGAATTTAGGAGCTTCAAAGAGCAAAGAGAGAGGAGGGAGAAAATCAAGGGTTTTACCTCCATTCACCATCTTTTCTATTTTTCGTAACATTACAAATAAATATTATGATCATTGATTATGAATGATGTGAGCACACATCATTCATGATCAGTGATCATAATATATATATTTTAATTTGATGCAATTTTTTTAGTTTTAATTTTGTTTGTATTTTTAAATTTTCGTTTTAGAGTTTCAAATTTTAAACAAGTTATGGGTTTGTTGTTTTTAAAGTTTTAAATGTCTAAACTTGGTGTATGCTCCCACCTTGCACTTTTTATGGTGAATTATAAGTAGAGAATGATGCCTATGGTTGAGTTTTTTTTGATTGGTAAACAAGGGTTGAAGGGTCCCTTTCCCTTGTATCGCTTTTATAATCATTGGAGCGACAATCGGTATGAGTTAGCTATCAATCAAAATTGCCTCCTCCATCAAGGAAACTACCCACATGATACATCGCCGAATACTCATGGCCACAACCAAACCTTCGGATGCCTCGGAAGGATTCAAACCTTGGTGGGCATAGAAACATCCAAATGACCCAACCAACTCACCCCCACCTCATTGGCACAATGCCTAGGATTAAGTTATATATGTTGCTTTTAAAGTAATTGTTTCTAATAAAAAAAAGTAAAATCCAAACTTCGTGTATGCTCTCACCTTGTACTCTATGGTGAACTTGGTGATTTAAAGTAGAAATTGATGCCTTGGGTTTATTATCCTGCCGAAGGCAGGTATATTGTCTTCACTTTTGCAATTAAACATTTGCATGTTTCCAATCAAATTGTGACATCTGTATTAAAATGGGGCTGGACTATAGTTTTTGCTTTTGATTTTTTTGTTGTGGCAACATTTGATTGGTCTTTGGCTTTATGTGCACTGTTCATTGAAAAAACATAGGAGTTATGAGACATTAATGCTTGACAGTTTTGAGTGGCTCGAGGAAAACACCTGTTTGCCGTCAGAGACAATTGAATCGGCTTCAGATACGGATGCAGATCCGGATCAATCAATTACTGCACAGTTGCTTCTACGAAAAGTTTAGCTGGAAGGTTGTTTTCACATCCATGGTTTGTCATGGATGTTATAGGGCCATCCAAGGAGTATATTTGTCCGCCTCTGTAGATTCGTCAGAAACTATGAACATTTTCCTCCGCAGAATAAGGGTTTCATTTCAGGTCTGGCTTCTCTTCCTCATAATGTTGTGCGATTTTAGGATTATTTCCCCCTGATTTCATTTATTTTGCAGGGCAGGTGGCAGAAATACTACTTCCATGAGACGCGCTCAACATTGGTGTTGCAAAAACGGATTGCAGGTGGTTTTGGTAAATAGTCATATTTGTTCGAACTTTTGATGGTATGCAGTACATAGTTGGCTTGGTGCATTGTTTACTTGTGTTGCTCACTGTTTGGTGTTGGCTTGGGACGTTGCATGAGTTGGGTTTGCTCGTCGCTTTCATTCTCTCCTTTCTAAGCTTGGCTCTACGTTATTCCTTTCACTGTGTATTTTTCGGTGAGTTCGTTTGCATTCCTGTCTAGTTCGAGCTTTAGCTTTGGTATTGTTTATTGTGGGTCGCCGTAAATGATCTTGAACAACTCATATTCCCGCAGCTCGTGGAGGGGTCTCAGGTTTGTTGTGAGGGTTTTGTTTGTTGTTTAAATAATGCATGAGATAGTCGATTTCAAGAATCGGCTGCAAGCCGCAGGATGAAAAAGGTGACTTTGTATTCAGGAGTCAGGTTTGAAACACCAAACCCTCTTTCACCAGTTTTCTTGTGATTTTGTAGTCAGGGTTATAATCTGATAGGAATCAAACAACACTATATTTCCTAGCTTATTGCCATAGATTCTTGAGGTTTCGTGATTTTGCAGTGTTTTAATCCGATAGGAATCAACCAGCACTAGATTTATTAGCTTATTGATGGCGATTCCTCTTTATCACAGATTCTTGAGACAAAGGCTAAAAAAGTCTAAGGAAACTCCTTCCCATCTCAAAGAAAGAGAAACCAATTCTTTGATTGCCCCCTGTGATTCCCTACCCGCACACAGTGGAAATTTTGCACCAGAACCTTCTCCTCAGTCTCCTAAGAATGTAATCGTTTTTATCCTATCATTTACTATAATAAATTTGTTACAGGAGTACTTCTATTTATATATTTATATGATTTCCACTGTAGAGATATTTCAGAATTGGCAGAAAATCAAGTTTGATCGAAAATGGGTAGAAGAAAACCAAGGAACATCGACGATATCTTCGTGCCGAATGCAGCGGGAATTGCAAGGGGAATCCACCGTAATTTTTCGGCAACATTTATCATGCTTTCTAACAATTGCAATTTTGTTGGTGTCCCCTGTTTCTACTGCACTTATTTTCTACCCAAAGGTAACGGTAGATGGGGTGTTTAGATATAAAATTCAGTTTCCATAAGTTGGTATTGTCATTCACCTGCTCTCTCCTTTTCCAGACTTTGTACCAAAGAATGCGTTGTGTTTTTGCAGGTGCGTTGTGTAGAGTTTGATTTTTTGGATTCTTTCTTCACAAATTAAATGGACTGCACTTGTTGAAGCAGTTTTTCAGACCAAGAGCAGTAAGTTGTTTATTGTAATTTTTTAGTTTGAGTGAGAAACTGACACACTATGTCATTTGTACTAAAATGGTACAACATAAATGAAATTTGTGTAGTTTTTTGTCCATTTTAAGTTATATAGCAAGAATATATTTTTGTAACTGATAATTAGTGTCTATGTTCATGTGATCGTAGATGAGTAAGTTTGAAGCACATTAAAAACAATTCTCTGATCATATGTAAACTCTCCCTCATAACACATATTGTACATTCACATTCATTATCTGTAAGTCCCCTCTTAAATGAAGACATTTAAACTCATTTCTATGCAATTCTGTTCACCGATAAAGCAATGCATGCTATCTGCCTGATTCCATGCCCTAGCTAATGCTTTTTACTTGGACATTTATACCTTTAATGATTGACACTATATTTTATTCAATGTTTGTATTTTGAACCTTGATTCAATGGTTGCTGCTAAGTCACTAGGATATGAATACAGATACAACTTCTTTACAGAGACTACAGTAGTTTTAAAGAGGACCGAGAATATAATGCATCCATGCAAAATACACACAAATCTATAAGATCAAATAAAAAGCACTCATTGTATGCTTGTTTCTTGTCACACTTTTTCATACTTAATTTCCAACACTTCATTATTTTTATTTGATGGACATTTACCTGTAACAAACATATTTATTACAGATACCTCGATTCAATGGTTGCTGCTAAGTCACTAGGATATGAATACAGATACAACTTCTTTACAGAGACTACAATAGTTATAAAGAGGCCCAAGAATATAATGCATCCATGCAAAATACACACAAATCTATAAGATCAAATAAAAAGCTCTCATTGTATACTTGTTTCTTGTCACACTTTTTCATACTTAATTTCCAACACTTCATTATTTTATTTCATGGACATGTGCCTGTAACAAACATATTTATTATTATTTGACAACGACACCATTTTGAACTTTGATACCCTTCTCATTTTCTATTTTTTCATTTATGTATCTTGATTAAAATGTACTTCTTTCATGAACTTTCCATTTCATTTTACTAGTGTGTATTCATATATTACATGATTTAGCATTGCATTCATCTTGAATGCGTTTTAATAGTCGATGGATTGAATAAATTTAAGAGTGTTAATCTCTTATGGACCCATGCTTTATTCCTGTTGGAAATGAGAGATTATTTTGAAGGTATTAATTTGTCGGCAAAAACTTAACACTGACCGACTTTTCACCTGTTGTGATTAGACATAAAATGATTATTGCATATGATAAAATAATTGCTATTTTTTCCATAAAATATGAGACTATAGTTTGATATTTCACTTAGCTAGAGGTCTGGCTTAGATAAAATGATTATTGCATATGATAAAATAATTGCTATTTTCCCATAAAATATGAGACTATAGATTGATATTTCACATAGCTAAAGGTCTGGCTTATTAGACGTAAATTGTAATTTTTTCATGTGATCTAGAGAGTGGCATATCTAAACTGAATAGGTTTTAACTTTACAAGGTTCTTGTCTCCGATATGATGATGATTCACTGTTGCATTTTGATGATGGATCATGAAGTGTGGTATGAAACTCTCATATACATGCTAATAAAACAATATTTCTTTCTTATCAAATTAAACTCTTTGTTGATCTTTGTCAGTGTAGTTCAATATACATCATCCACGTTGACATTGCAAATATAGGTTAAGACACTGTTGCGGGATAATAGGTTGAAATAAATTGTTGACCTAAGGTCTCTTTGCAGTTCTAAAGAGAGCATAGAATTAGTTCTGCAAGTTGTGGTAAGGTGTATAACTTCCACTCCTGAAGAGCATCTGATAATGGCTCAAGTTGTTCAGATGCTAGAAGCAGAGATCATGTTTCCATGTCTTACTGACTTTTATGAATCTAATTCTGAGTCTTAACCTCAATGCTTTGTCAATGGTTTTGTACAAATTGTTCAGATTCTAGAAGAAGAGAACATGTCTCCATCACTTAGTGACTTTTATGAATCTAATTATGAGTCATAACCTTAACGCTTTGTCGATGATTTTGTACAAATTATTGAGTGAAAAGTATTTGAATTCAGTGGTGGATTGCAGGCTACAGGTATTGCTCTTTTTAAATAGCTCGTGACACACTACTTACCTACACTCGTTTATTTTACTCTTTTTTAGATTTAGTTAAGTGGCTTACAAGTTACATAAATTGCAGTCTGTGTGGTTATATAAATTAGGATGTACTGTTGTGTTCTTAATACAAATCGGCCAGGTCCTCCACCTCCAAAATCTGCACCTGCGTAGAAATCAGAGGAAGATCACCCTCCCTTGGTTCTAATGATGATTGTAATGTGAATTGTGGAAGCTGCCACCACATCTTTTTTGTAGGATCTAGAAATATAATCTCGAAATGCTTCTCTCTCAAGAAGCATAAAATTCTCTTATAATATCGATTGCTTTTTTTTCTCCCAATATTAAGTTGCTCCATGCTATTCCAAGTTAGCTACCAAGAATATTCTAAAAAAACTCTAAACTTCCTAAAATGTTTAATTATTTTAGATAAATGAACCCTTGAGCAGCCAAAACAATTAGGACGGAGCCAACAAAAAAACCCTTCGTATATTTTCTCTCAAATTCTGACCTTTATTTGTTTTTAAAAAAAAATTACCATATGACAAACCAGGCTTTCTAATTATATTTCTAGCCATTCCATTCTTTCACAAAGAACAATGGTCCAAGATACATGTCTTCAACTGAAACCAATGTCTTCAACTTTTCCACTAACAAGCAAAAGCTTCTAGCTTAGAACCATTTTTATGGTTCTAGATGGGTCTACTAGATATATATCCCATGCGGTTTTAGTTCATTTAAATTTATTAATGTTTTTATCTTCTTTGTTTTTACATTAAGTGGGACCTAAGAGATGGTAAATTACAAATGATTTATTTTTCATTAGTTCCTACCTCATCGTGTATTTGTGTACTTACACAAGAGATTCACAATATTTCGTGAAGTTGTCTTGTAGAAATACTTGGGAGCAACATATTATTCGTACATGTAAGATTGAGGTGTAGCACATGTTCATGGATTCCTCCAGCTTTTAGAGGTACCAAATGTAGAGACAATTAACTAGAGTGACATATTTGTTGTCAACCAATCTAGAAATTGCTTCGATAAATTTGTTTCTGCATGGAACTCCCATGCCATTTCTTGCAGATCAAAATATATTCATTGTCCAATCCAAGATGATCCATGCTTATTAAACACATCACAAATATTGGTTGTCGACCCTTTTTTAGACCTAAAAGAAATTTTGAATCGCGTACAAAGACACACCAAATGATCTGAACAAACATTCATGTGAAAGAAAATGATGCTAAATGGCCAGATCCCCATAGTGTAATGTTGGTAAATAACCTTATGGATCCTTCGGAAGCACATAGGTGGAGATACCATGTCATTATTTCCTACCCTCATCGTGTATTTGCGTACTTACACAAGAGATGCACAATATTTCGTGTATTTGTCTTGCAGATATACCTGGGAGCAACATACTATTCGGACAGGTAAGATCGAGGTATAGCACATGTTCATGGATTCTTTTGGTTTTCAGAAGCACCAAATGTAGAGACAATTAACTGGAGTGACATGTTTCTTGTCAACCAACCTAGAGACTGCTTTGATAAAAAAAAACTGCATGGAACTCTCATGCCATTTCGTGCAGATTAAAATATATTCATCGTCCAATCTAAGATGATCCATGCTTATTAAACACATTACAAATATTGGTTGTCGACCCTCTTTCAGACCTAAAAGAAATTTTGAATCGTGTGCAAAGACATACCAAATGCTCTGAACAAACATGCCTATGAAAGAAACTGACTGGATTGCAATGTTGATACAAAACACCTTGAGAGTTGCGTGGACATTCATCCCTTGTCCTTAATGTTGCACAAAAGGTCCAGTACATGTCAGCCAAAAAAATATGGTAGATTAAACATCCACAACCCTTCAATGTTGTCAATTTAGAGAGAAAATTTTGACTCCCAACCTGTGCTCTCTAACCATGCAGTTCTTAAATATATTGCTAAATATGCTTCCAAGGTAGAGCAACGTTCTAAATCATACCATCAATTCAATTTTTCAACTCGTACTCTATTCTCATTGCTTTCCATTTTTTTCCCTCATGGATCATGTTCTTGATTTTCGATCGCCAATCCTCCCCCCTTTTCTGTCTTTCACACATTTCTTCCCTCTCGATCCCTTTCGGCGTCCATAGAGCCTTCTCAAGCTCTATGATCGGACGCATCGCAAAGAAACTGGAACAGCTCGCTCTTGGCAAAGAAACTGGAACGGTTCACTTCTTCGGAAAAAACTTTGAAATGTCTCTCACAGTTTCCGTGGCCTATTTCTGTATCTGGCCTTCGCTGCAGTTGAAATTGTTGGTTTGATTATTTTATTTTATTTTTATTGTGGGCTTGTGACATTGAACGCTTGTTAGAGTTGAGGTAATTTTTGCTTCTTGTAAATTCTACATAACAACGAGTAAACTCATCCTTAGAACTGCGAAAAAAACAGTTGGTCATGGCTTATGTGACTGTTTAGAAACCCCAACGCCCTCTTATCTCCTTCCATTGCCATCAACATAGGTATTGGGGCACACATCAACCAAACTTCTATGTTCTTCATTGCGTTTGGGTATTGCGATAACGGTTTGGGCAGACATGCTCTAGATAGATTGTGTGTACATATTATTTTAATGTTTAGTTCTTGAAATCTATTTCGAAATCATGTTACAAATACGTTTCGATAATCATTTGAACAATACAATGATCATTGCAATGTCGAATACCACACAACAAATATATAGAGAAACCAACTTGTCTTCACCTGCCATGCGTAGGTTCATAACAAAGACCTCCTCCACACCACAAACCTTCAACTTCGGCAGGATTTGCCATATCATGGCCTTGTTTATGTTTGTTGTGTTTAGAGTTTATTTAGTTTAAAAAATAATTCAAATTTTGTGTATGCTCTCACCTCTTCTTGCCTTTATAGTGAACTTGGCGATTAGAAACTTTAAAAGAAGCAAATTTTTATTTAGTTTTCTTTGTTTTTTAAAAGTTTATTTTTTCATTGTATGCTTGAGACAAAATATAAATGACTTCAAATTCAAATTTGGGTGGAGGGCAAGAAGGCAAGGAAAAACTAGGCGGGAAGAGGCACAAATTTTTTTTTTTGAGTCCCATGAATGAAATATAATCTTTCTTGTCTTGTATGGAGACATTTAGAAGCATTAGAGAATATTGTTGGTGGTGGTGTTTGCTCTTGATTATGCAAGCATTAAAACATGTTATTTAAGTCTTCATATATCGAATTCGAAAACTTATTTAATTGGGGTGACAAGAACATGGATTAGAAAGTATGACCGGAGTTGAAAAGACATTAATGTTGGCGTGCTTGAAAGAACAAGAGGATCTAACTCGTAATTTGCAGAGCTTGCTCTAGAACCTTCTTTTGCAAATGAGAGGTTTACAAAACTCTGCACTCACAAATCATCATTTAATTCGAAGTTAGCTGAATTTTTGTCGGTGCCATTTGAAATTCCCTTGGATGAAGGAGCCACCTTATGACAAAGAATAATAGAACCCCTAGAACAAACATTCAACATGGAGAAGAGGGGCATTGTTGAAGAATCAATGCTTTGTTACATTTATGAATGTGGGTTGTCATTTAATGTTTCGAGGTCACCATATGGGCAACAAATGGTGATTGACATTAATGAGACGCCACAAGGGTATAAAGACACTAGCTAGCAGAAGGTTCACACATCCCTTTTGGCCAAAGAAGTGGATCATATAAAAGCTTTCTCTGTAGCCAATTAGAGGTTCTTGGAAAGGTTTAGGAGTGTTCATTATTTCATATGGATACAAATATATGCGAAACAAACCCCTAATCAATGTTGTTTTAATAAGCCCTATAAGGGCAATGTTTTTGAAAATTTGTTGATTGTGAGGGCGAAGTGAGAGATGCATAGTTCATTCTTGATGCTTTGATTGATGTTATTGAGTTGATGAGCCCTTAAAATGTTGTTTAAGTCATCATAGACAACACAAAAAATTGCAAAGCAAAAAGGCGGATTATAGAGGGGAGATACAAGCACATATTTTGGATGCCTTGAGCTATACTCTAAGTCTGATTTTAAAGAAGATTATAAAAATCTCATGGATAGAACAAATTTACACGAAGGTAAGTTGAATATAGATGTTTGTCACAAATCATCACATGTTTCAAGTCATTTTTAGGAGATTCTCAAGATTGGAGTTCTTGAAGGTAAGGAACCAATTATTAGTTTTCAATTTATATAATCCAAGTGAAATATAACTTTCAATAATTTGAGTTTATTTTAAATTTGCACATCATTAAGTTCTTTCAATTTGTTTAATAGGTTCTTTGAACTGTTTGCCTCTCACACACTCGTTTTGAGATGACTTGTGAAGGTAAATCGTGTCTTAAACAATATGGTGATTGACAACATTTTCATTATGTGGAGGCAAACAAATATAACAAGAGCCCATAAGATGAAATCATTGATCCTTGATGATGATTGGTGGGCCAAGGTTTAGTTTAGTTTCACATAATCTATTATTTCTATGATATTCTTACTTAGTTAATGGAATTGCATTTTTTTGCTTTAGCTAGCCATTGCTCTACATATTTGAGAATGTTGTTTACGGTCACCGTATGTGTACGACATTGGTCTCACACTAGCGATTCTGAGCAATCTAGGTAGGAAATCTCAATAGTTTTGCACATTTATTGCATTGAATCAATTTGCCACTTGACCCTTAGGAGGTGATTAAACATATATTTATTACCCTCTTCGATACATGCATCATTTGATGTAGGCATCACCTCTCACGAGCTCTAAAAACTATAGCTTTGAAGAAGGCAATGAAGTTTGTCTTGGAGGTCTTTCACGAGTTACTAGTTCCGATTTAAAAACCCTTTTGTTGGATGTTTTCTTGATTTACTTGAATTTGACAAAGCATGCAATTGGTTTGAAGCTTTCATCCTTGTTGGGTATTTTATTGGCGAATCTCCCGAAAAGCTTGCTTGAACAAAGGGTGCATAACTACCGCAACCCCATGGTGTCAAGATCTAACCAAAGGTTTTTCCTCGCTCTGCTTTAACAATTCCAAACACTCTAAGGCCATTGTCAATAACAACCCGTGGTTTATTTGTAACAATGGTTGTGTTTTCCCACTTAACTAGAGACTTCCAGGTGTTTGAGCAAGTGAAGCTCAAATCTCAGTTTGGATAGAATTCCCTGGTCTCCTTCCACCCCTATGGGGATTTTTCGAGCAACTCATAAAACCCGTAGGCCATTTCTTTTACATTAACAACCGAAGTTTTACACAAGTAGCCCTCAATGATGTGTCTATGAAGAAATAGACCTCGCTAAAGACCTCGAGGAAACCATATGTATCCACATTGGCGACTTTTGGAACACATTTTTGGTGCCAAACCTTAGACCATATGATTCAGGATTGCCCTTTTATGGTTATAACTCACCAAACCCTTGCAGGGGAAAACCTCAATAGATACCAAAGTCCCCACAAATTCTTAATTATGGTTGGACCACATTCACTAACAAGAAAAATGCCTCTCGTGGTACTACTTGGCCTTTAACATCCATTTATTGCCTTGTTAGAGCCTTTGGATCTAGCTCCTTTGCATTTGTTGCCAAACAAATTGTGTCGCTATCTACTAAAGTTCCATCGCTGCTCTCTTGTGTCCCGAAGCCACGTCTTCATTTTTTCCCTTTGAGGCCACCATTCCCACCATTCTTGTTTCACAACCCCTTTCGAGGGTGAATTATCCAAATGAACAATTACGCTTGAATGAAAAATTGTGTTTTGCCACTCTTGAAGTCCGTCCCCTTCAAGACGGAGAGTATGTCTAATAGAAATGACGACCCTTCCAAGTGTTGGATTTCATACCATTTGACCAGAGGAAACCATCCTATCCTAATAAGTTTGCTACAATCGAAGATTTAGATGAGAGATACACACACCTTTATATTTCCCAATGATTGTCTACTCTTGGAATGTATGTGGCCGCATTGAACCGATCCATCGATATATGGTCAGGGTAAGTTGTCTTAATTTTGAAATATGAAATGTTTATACATGCATGAAGTTAAATATATAGGTTTCTCCTCCAATCTTTTGGTAAAACTATTTGGTCAAGTGCCATCTGCTTGATGTCCAATCATGAGTCCGGTTGTGGAGGGCTTATCACGCCGCCTTACACTAGAGCTATCTCAAAATGTCATCTTGTGGGGCTCTAACCCAACCAATAGGGTCTTGTGGACCCTATTTGATTTTGATGGGTGTATCCTTGGTTGGGCTAATTTGTATGCCTCTAATGACAATGATGAATGATCCCTTTTTTGGTGATGGATGACATATTATCTTTCAGATGCCAACTGGATTTTTTGTGGAGATTTCAATATGGTGGAATCTAATGAAGACAAAGAAGGTTGTCTTCTTATGTGGTGGTGTGTAGGAGAGTGAGAAGCCCAATTCATATGTGATGCAAGAAAACCTTTGTTCATACAATTTTCTAAACACACCTACATATAAAGGATTTTAGTGCAATAGATGGGAAGACAACAATAAATAAGATTCTTGATTAAAACTACAAACACAATATAAACTCTTATTTATTCATCGCAAAACAAATTACATCCATCTCTGTTCCCAATTTTCTCTCCTCCTTTCCCCCAACTTTGAGCGGTTTTAAATCTTTTTAAAGGCACTGAATTAGACTCTACTTGGACTTACTAATTATAAAAATAACAATTACAACTTCAACTATTCCTTTGACTCCAAAACATAGGGTAGCAAAAACGCTGCTATTATTTGAAACAAACTCCTAAAAAGACTCTTAAACAATGACTCATAATTAGACTCCTAATTAGCCCAATAAAGTAAACAACATTAAATAATTGGTTACATAATTCTCCCATTTTTTTATATAAACCTCTTGGTTCGGAGGAGGTTTTATTTATTTTCTTCCATTTCCTCTACAAATCAAACTAGGTATCTTCTTATACAAGCCCATGTATACTTGCAAGGACAATTTATGGCTTTCTTGACACCACACACTCTTCAACCAAATTGAAAATGACACAATCCTTCTTTGCTACAAACTCACTGATAACTACCACATCAAGTACGCTGCAATCTTTGAAATTTCCATCAACATTATGTTCTTTCGCTTCCATTTTTCGCAATGGTCCTCTCAAAGATGACTTTCTCTTTATCTTCTTTCTTGTCTTCATACTTTATGAGAGAAACCTTTGATGCAACTTGCAAATCAACATTCTCCTCTATTTTACTCTCATGCATGCAACCATTTACATGCTTATCTTTCTCTTCAAGAGGTTTCCCAATCGCTTCCTCCTCTTCTTGATAACACATCAAGATTTCATCCTCTTCATTCTTCTCTTCGTTTTCATCCTCATACTCCATTAGAGCAATTTTTGGAACATGTTGAACACCCTCGACTACGTGATTTCCATGCATGAAATTAATTGTCAATCGCTTCTTTATGGTTTCTTCTCAACACCAGAGCTCTCTTCTTCCAAAAGAGATTCTTTCATCTCTTTCAAGGTCTTCTTGTTCCAAGAAACCTTTTTCCTTTTCATTCCAACGAATGGTGTGATCCATGTCATCTTCCTCCTCTCTCTCTCTTCTCTATGCTATTGAGAAAACTTTGTTCTCACAACTATCTCCTTCAAGTGTATGATAACCTCCATATTCTTTTTTTTTTTTTTTTTTTTTTGCATCCTTTGCTACTCCATATCTCTTTCCTATTTCTCCATGTCCCTAAACCTCAAGGTTGAAACTCTCTTTCTTTGAAGATACTTGTCCACCCTTCTATCATTTCTTCAATCATTCTCAACTGATATCCAAATTCCATCTCTGCATCCATAGCCATGGCTACAACTCTCCTCGACAACAACGAAGGTTGTCCCACAAGTTCTCTACTTCCAACATCTTTCGATTCTCTCGATACCAATTGTTGCGAGACAAACCTCTGTCCCTTGCAATTTTCTAAACACACTTCCTACATACAAACAATTTTAGAGCAACAAAAATGAGAAGATAACAATAAATTTCTTCATTAAAACTACATACACAATATAAACTCTTATTTATTCATCACAAAACAAATTACATCCACCTATGTTCCTAATCTTCTCTCAATTCTTCCCCCAACATTGAGTGGTTTTAAATCTTTTTAAAGGCACTTGAAATAGAATCCTACTTGGACTTACTAATTCTAAAAATAGCAAATTCAACTCCAACTTTTCTTTTGACTCCACAAGAACATGGAAGTCAAAGAAGTTGCTATTATTAAGACATGAACTCCTAACAATAATCTTAAACAATGACTCATAATTAGCCCAACAAAGCAAACAACACTAAATAATTGGCTACATCAATATGTGGCACAAGCCCGGACTATTTGAACCTAATTACCATGGAAAGAATCCATTGATGCATGGTACACATGGCGCAATTTTAGACTTGACTAGGATCAAGTTGTCAAAAGATTTGATCATGCTCTTTATGCATAAGAAAATATTTTCTCTTTCACGACTACTCGACTTGTTACAATGGTTGAGAATGTCATTTTCTAAAATCACAAACCTATATATTTTAGTATTACATGGAATACCCCTAATCGAAAAGAAAGAAAATTCAATTTCACCTCAATATTGCCCATCTTAAGCATGAGAGAACCTTGGAGCACATCAAATGGATTTGGAATTTGGTTTCTAGACTCCCATGGAATACAAATTGGATAAAATGGTGGTTTGATGCTATCCAAAGAACTTCTACCTTCTTTCAAATATATGGAAAGTAAGTTGTCATCTTCGTGACAAAGGGCCAATGAGGCTTCATGCCAAAATTTCCAAAGGAGTTTAGAGGAACTTGATAATTCTACATGTGTTATATTCACTTGCAAAATCAAGTTTGCTCGATGGAGACACAAGCTTAAAATTGAGGCAACATACAAATCCAAAGGGGCTCAACTAAGAGCTAGATTACATTGGCTTTGGATTGGTGGCAAAGATTCTAAATAATTCTTTGCTATTCTCCATTCCATACAGATCATTGACATGATAAAATCGGTTAAAATTTCCAATGATAGGTTTACCAAAATGCCAACATTCCGCAAGCTTTTATTCACTATTATCATGATGTCTTTACAACCCAAACACCTTTCCCTAAGAGAATATGTCCTTATGAAGTGCCTTTAAGTGGTCCCTTGCAAACTCTCCCAAGCTCAAAGAGTTTCATGACAAACCCCTATCTCTCAATGATCTCAAAGAGGCAACCACGTAAATGGATTTTGATAAGGCCCTTGACATTGATGGATTTCTTTATGAGTTTTTTCAAATCTTGTGGGACAAGCTTGCCCGATCTTCACAAATTTTATGTTTGAAGCTTTGATTTCCAAATTTTTGGGAGCGATCATCAATCGGGAACATTAAATTCATTCTTAAAATGGGAGACCATGAACACATTTCCAATTGGGTACCCACTACTCTATTTAATGTCTCTTATAAAATTATTGTCAAAGCCTTGACAAACAGGACTTAGATATCTACTTCCCCTCATTGTTAGAAGTGAGCAGATTGGTTTCATTGAGTATGAGTATATTCTTGACAATGTTATTGATGTATGGGAAGGTTTAGAATGAGCGAGGTATTTGATAATTTTTATTTTGTGAAAATTGATTTTGAAAAAGTCTATGACAAGATTGAATGGCCTTTTGTATATGTTATGGCCTATGCTCTTGGGTTTGGTTCTCGCATCAATATGTTGTTTCAAAATACCGAGCCTCGTATTTCAATCAATGGTGCTCAATATTCCATGTTTGGGTTATTTAGATCAATCAAGTAAGGTTTCCCCTTAGCCCCTTTCTCTATGTTCTTCTTGTTGAATGGTTTAGCTATCTCTTGCTAGTTTCCATTCTCAAGGCTTGCGAAAGATATCTCTCTTCCCCTCTCGGATCAACAACTCATTAACAACCATTTTCTTGATGAATCTTTTCTTTTTCTCGCTTGGGAAGAAAACCATTAAAAATGATATAGAATGCCCGTATATTTTCTCGCTTGCTTGGATCTTCCATTTAATGGAAAAAGACTCAATGCTATAAACATTTTCTTTCTCCTAAATCTTCTTGGTTGGAAGGATTTCAAAGGCAACGGATTCAACCAGTGTGTAGTTCAAATTTCTTGGCATCCCATTTGATTTTATAGCCTTTTCATTTGAGATTCGATCTTCTATTGTCCGGAGGGTAGAGGATAAAATCGCTTATTGATCACTAAGTTTTTATCTCTTGTGAGGAAATTTTATATTTTCTCGAAGTGTCGACAACCACTCATGTTTATTAATCATCTTGTTGGCCCCCTCTAAGGTTGCCTATGCTAGATTGGAAAATCTTCTTAGAGATGCTTAATGGGTCAATTCTAACAATCATAAACTATATCCACATGGTGGATTGGATGGTCTATTGTCGGCCTAAAGAAGCACGAGGGCTAAGGCTGTTTGATATTAAACTTCCATGGAATACTTGTTGGTGTCAAGTATATAATCCAAAGTTTAAAAGGTTATGAAATTACATAACTTAGGGAACTCCTATGGGCCGACAAGCCTTGAAAGGTTCGGGATTTAAAAGTCTTATTTTATCACCCATGCATGTGAAGATTAGTGGCACCTTTGATACTAAAAGCATGTAGAAGGATTGAGAAATTCTCAAACCAAACCTCATCCAGGTAGGGGATGGATTTAGATCTCGGACTTCCAATCAACTCTCTCGCTTATAATGGTATCCCATTATTATTTTTTATAATGTCCCATTTGCTATGGTCCTCTGGATCAAAGGCCATATGCTTTTAAAAGGGAATAAAAATTATTGGTAACTTATTTTGTAGGGCTTCTCGCACATGGTTGCCATCATTTATGCTTAAAGCTAAATTTCGGCTCAAGAATGATGACATAGAGTCCATTTTTGAAATTCTCAAATCCTTACTTGATAATTGTCTCCACAAAATTATAATCTCCTTTTGGGTCCCCGAGTGGAGAGATTGGAATTGGTCGATGGCCACCCCATTTTTCTTCTACAAACCCCGAATTAGATACAATCTCCTTGCCCTACAACTTGTTCTCGGTGATTACTCAGAATTACTGCTGAACATTAGATCATGGGACACGGTTTGGTGTAGAAGGTTTCCAACATTCTCACATCAAGTGTAAAAAATCCAATTTTCTTTCGTGTCTCATATATCAAAGTCTCCCTATTGGAGACATGCTTAAGCACCTGAGGGTTTTGAATCCTACATGTCCGGCTTGCAACAACTCCGAGTCTCTTAAACACGTTTTCTATTTTCCCTAATATTTAATCCACATGGAAATGTATGTATACCCCTTTCCAACCTTTTATCACATAATGTTTCATTTGGAACCTGATTTTGTTGGGGGATTTGAGCATCCTTCTTGTAAAATACAATGGTTTTTTAGCAATTTTTTAGTGTTGATATTCTTTTTAGATAAAAGATGCATAAATTTTGTTATTTTTAACAAAAGTTTTCGAGATAAAGACTTCTCTGTGACTAATAAAGTTATTGTGATCTCCAATGTATCGATTCATATCTAGGTCTAAATGGAAAAAATCTTCCTAGATGCGAGTAGTTCTGATCTTTGCTCGTGCATGGGGTAATGCCCCTTGTATTGTCACTTGGGTGCTTCCCGACTTATCACCTCAACACTCTCCTACTTGGGATCATAGCCAAGGGTTTCGTAGATGCCATTCTAGCAGCCAATAAACCTTTTCTCCTTGTCATTGTCAATTTCCACCATACTCACAACACCCTTTTCTTGCTCCCAATAGGGGTATGTTTAATCGTCTTGGTGGTAGTGGATATTATGGTGACACACTTTCCCAAAGGGGAAATTACAACAAATGGTGTTGGCTATTTCTCCTTGCCACCATAATGAAGAAAAAATGAGTAAGAACATAATGATATATGAGAGCCCATCTCGGACATGACTCACCCCTTTACCACTAGTGGTTATGGGGAGAAGCTTGACAATCCTCTTTTACGCCCCGCCAACCGCCATGTTTGCTATTTGTTGTATAATTATCTTGTTTTTGTTTTGGTCTTACATACTTTGTTTTTACATCATTTTTGATAAAAAAACACACTTTTATTTTGTAAATCTAGATTTAATGTTGTTGCTATGTGGTGAACCGACCTCTTTCTTAAGGCCTATTTTGCTCAATGTGCTTAGGATTACGAGGTGTGGCTCTTTCCACCCAATGTTTTAGTATGATAAACGTTGTACTATATTTTTCTTATAAATAAAAATGCACTTCTTAATTAAAAAAATAATGTAAGTTATGTCATTTTATCTCAACTTTAAGCTTGGGAAAAAGACAAGGGTCTCTCCCTAGATGGCCATAAATTGAACCCAAGCTTGTCCATGGTGTTAGATCCTTCATCACCAACACCCACATCAAATATAAATATATGAATGTGGGTTGCCTTTCAGTGGGTCAAAGTCACCATCTTGACGAAAATGTGCAAGACATTAATGAGGCGCCACAAGGGTATACAAACCCTAGCTATGAAAAGGTTTACACATCCCTCTTGGCTAAAGAAATGGAATATATACAAACTTCTTTGCAACGAATTAGAGATTCCTAGAAAGATTCAATAGTTTCCATTATTTCATATGGATGGAAAGGTGCGTAAAAGCAGACCCCTAATCAATGTTTTTGTAATAATCCCTAAAAGGCATTGTTCTTTAAGGTCGTTGATTGTGAGATTGAAGTGAAAGATGCACAATTTATTGCTAACATTTTGATTGATGCTATTGCTTCGGTGGGCCCACGAAATGTCATCTGAGTCATCACAAACAATGTAAAAAAATGGAAGGCAACAAGGTTGGATCGGAGTGGGGAGATACAAACACATATTTTAGATGCCTTGTGCAATAATTTTATTCTATAGAAGATTGAAAAAATCTCATGGATAAATTAAATTTACATGGAGTTAAAATAAATTCAAATGTTTGTCACAAATCATCACTTATTTTAGGCCCATTTAGGAGATTCTCGAGGTTGGAGGTGCTTGAAGGTAAGGAACCAATTGATTAGTTTATAATTATATAATCTAAATATATAACTTTCAATATTTTGGATTTCTTTTAAATTTGTACATTATTAAATTCTTTGATTTCTTTTTATAGGTTACTAAAACTAGATTTGCTTCTCACATGTTCGTTTTAAAATGAATTGTGAAGGTAAATCATGTGTTAAACAATATGGTAATTAATAACATTTTGATCATGTAGAGGAAAACAAATACATAAAGAGCCCATAAGATAAAATCAATGATCCTTGATGATGATTGGTGGGCCAAGGTTGAGTATTTTCTTAGTTTCACCAATCCTTTTTATATAATCGGATATGCGGACACAAATAATATTTGCATACAAAAATTTATGATAGAATTGATTCCATGCTTAAAAATAAGAGAGTTCATACAAAATAAAGAGAAACACCATGAAGAAATTTTTATAATGAAGTTAAGAGAGTAGTTGAGGAGATGGAATAAAATGACCACCCCATTGCATCTCCTTGCCTATGCCCTAAATCCCAAATATTATATCAATGAAATAGTTGAGTTAGTTAGTAAACAACCACCATATAACGTTTAAGCGATTCTGAGCAAAATAGAACTAGGGTAGCCTTCGGTGGTTGTTTTTGATCCATCTGTAGCTAGTACGGTTCACAATAAATGAGAATGCTTGTATCTTCTTAAGGTAATATGAGAGAAATACGGGCTCTTTTTGATAAGTACAAAATGACTCCAATCAAGTGGTTGTATGTATATAGCCACGATGCCAAGTACCTATGACATGTTACCATTTAAATCCTCTCACATGTATAAAATTTAACCAAAAATGTATTGTTTATCAATTAAAAATTAAGATATTGACATGCAATTTTGTACATTACTAACACATTTTTTTTGGTAATAGGTGACTAATAATTCTTCAATAGACTGAAATTGGAGCACAAATGTCTTAATCCACTAAGTGAAACAAAAGAAGTTGCAAGTTAGATTAAAGGTTGGAAGAGCCCTTTTAGTGCCCCCTCTGTGCTCGTCTTTGCCGCTAGTCCTTGTGTGCCATGGGGATCGAGATACCCTATCCTCGGTTGTCGAATTAATGCATCTAGAACCTTTGCCCAAAGGAACGTGGGTGGTCGTAGAATTTTGGGCTCATGCAACTATCTTTTCGACGATCGATAGAGTGATTGTAAGTAGATTGGAAATGAAATAAACTTTGCAATTACGATAATAAAATATTAAGGGCAATTTGGGGTTGTCCTTTCGTGGATGAACCTTTGGAACCCTTGAAGTTCCTTCATGCCTTCGACTTGTGTGGTGACATCGTTATCCTTATGACCTTTTCAACTCGAGAACATGGCGAATCATGAAGTTGAAACATATATATGTATATTTGGTTTTACTATTAAAGTTGATCTAAGCAATTGTAATACAAGTATCGATAAATGTATTCTGCATATTTTTCAAATGAGGATTCTTGCGTGGTAAGTGCCTTGGGGAGGGAGCTATTATGGTTTAGTTAAATCAAAAATTTAAAAATAATAAAATAAAGCATGAAATCCACAATAGAAGGGAGTTTAACTAAATTTAAATAAATCATAAATATTTTGATATTTCTAAATTCTCCCATTTATTGGAGCATGTGCCAAACCTCTTTCCAAAGAATGAAATATTAGAATTTTGGGTAATTGTGAGAATGTTTGTTTCAATGTCTGAGCATCGTTAGAGGATTATGGAGATTAATTTTGGGTCAGGGAATATCATTGCAAGTTATGGGCATGCATGTATGCTAAAGGGAGATGAAGGAATTGGGTCTAGTTTGAGCTTTCTTTTGAGCTTAGTTTGTTGCAGGATCTAGTTAAAAATAGTTTTCCTTTAGGAAAAATGCATTTGATGGGTGTGTGGATTGTTGGTTTTGGCGCCCATGAAATTTTTGTTGTGTTTGTTTATTTACTTGGGTGTGTTCCAGTGTGGGAGGAGAATTGTTGGCTATGCAAATGAAACTGACAGGTGTAAATGCCAGAAGCCCTTCTCTTGCCAATATTCTCCTTGCTTGCAAATGGAGGGTTAAAGCAGGCCATGGACGTCCATCAAAACGCATAGGGCAGTGTTTTCTTTGTTAAAATGTTGTTGTGCTGTCCTGGTAGACAAGTATGCAAGCATAGACTCGGCATGTGAACTGTTTATCTCATTGATTGTTCATTGGGGCTCGTGGAATGCCAAGGATGCAGGAGGTGCACAGATAAGTGTTGAAAAGGCTCTAGAAAATTTTAAGCAAATGCGCTGGGCAACTGTTAGGACAAAACCCTTCCTTTGCCACATACGCCCAACTCATGCCAAAAAGGAAGCTTTGGAAGCATTCACAGACCTGTGAACTATTTGTCAAATTTCCTGATAAAAAAATTGTGGTTTCATGGACATCATGGTTTGGTGGATGCGCAATGGTTGTTGGGAACAAACAAAATAGTTTGTTTGTTTTTTTGTTTTTCAGAAAAGGCTTGGAAACTTTCAATCAAATGCAAATTGGCAGGTTAGAAGCCGTCCCCACAACCTTATCAACATCCTCTTTGCTTGTGCCAAAAGGGAGCCTTGGAACACAACTTGGACAGCCATAAAAGCATAATGGATATGATTTTTTGTCAGTTGTAGTAGTTGCTAATACCCCTGGGAGATATATATGCAAAATGTTTGACAAAATGCATCAAACAAACTATGGAATGTTTGATCTCGGTTTGCACAAAGAGTTTTGTGGAATGGACTTGGAGGTTCCTTTTTTAAAATGCAAGCATTGGTGTAAAACTCAACTCAACAATCTTTTCCAACATATTCACCACATGTATGAAAATGGAAGCACTCTCAAGGCAATGAAAATCTTCTTAATGTTGTTGATGGAATGCTTGGATGGAAGGAGCAAGAATTTGTTTGACGAAATGCTCCAGAGATTTTGGTCTCATCGAATGCGGTGATGGTGAATTGTGCGAAATAGGTATGGATTTTCCCTTCTTCTCGCATTTAAATTACACACTCTTTCATGTCCTTTGTGGTTGGATCTCAATATTTTGGATCATAGAAAATACATCTAGAATGAATGTTACAATTTCTACCCTGCCTAAAACCTTCAAAACATAGAAAAATTAGCCTCGAAATTGTGCGCATGGAGCGCCACACCCAAATGTACCGTGAATCTAGAACTTCTAATTTGATCCTGGTAACGTAGGACACCGTGGGAAACTTAACTTAGTTGTTTGAATTCTTTTAATGCCTTTTTGAGTCGAGTCTCGAAGCCCATTTTAATATTTTAGCCACTTGTGGTGACGTGCTCAATTTAATAAAATGTGATCGATTCTCAGCTTGCAGATGCCTCTTCGTTCGAGCGAAACTGAAAACTACCACCACCTACCTCTAGAATTCCCAATAGGAGAATTGGAACCAACTCTCGTTATGCAAAAACACTATCGGGGATTAGTTTTGCGAGTGGGTTTTGAGGCCCTCCGGCCATTGTGTGACAAGAAATTTTAGTTGCGTTTACGATTATCAGCCCCGAGAGATACCCTTGTAACTTGAGCATTGTTTGTCGTATTCTGACTTCTTCTCAAATGTGATGAAGTCTCTGTATATAGGGGAATAAGTAGGAATTCATCCAAAATTGTGCTTGAACTCAAGATGAGTGTTTTTGGGACCCATTTTGTAAGCACTTTTGTTGTTTTGGTCAGTTTTCTCAACTTGCTACTTTAGCTAGAAACTCCTTCTGAGAGTCCCGTTTGACTTCTAACCACGCGTGTGACCTTGTAATACCATCACAATGCTATGTAGAGTATTATTCGATCTTTTATCTTGTATGAATGGATTTTGAAATGTATGGTGTTTTTCTCTCCTCCCTCTTCTCTCTCTCCGAAATGACTATGATACTTTGGTTGATTTGAAAACGTAAATGAATTGGAAAATGTAAATTGGTTTGAAATGAAATGAAAATGGACATGAAATGCAAATGGTTATGACATTGTGAATGGAAAATAAAATGTCTCTTAACCTTCTCTCTCATCCTTACTTCTCTCTCTCTAGAACCAAAAACGTAAAGTGCAAATGAATGTGAAAATGTGAATGCGTGAGAAACAAACTCTCTCTCTTCTCTCTCCCTATCTCTACCTCTCTCTACTCTTTATTTGAAATTGTTTGAAATGATGAATGTGTGGATTTATGCTTGAGTGTAGGGGATTTCCATACTAGTTCTAGGATGACCCTGCGTGGTGGTTGCAGGTACCCAACAATAGGAAAAGTGGAAACATTAATTGTGTCTTTTATTAGCATGTTATTTGAAAATAATGTAATTTTATAGAATATATTAACGATATTGTTATGAATGGAATGCATTATTTCATTGTTTCCATGATGTATACCATATTGTTGCATATTGATGAAATGTACTATTTCTTACGTAGTTGTACTTTTGCATGTTTGACTAATTCCACACTTAGTCATTTCAAGTATATTTGGTTAGGTAAATGAAGTTGATTGTATCATGTTGCATTGGAAAAATGATGTAAGAGGATCCCTTTTATTATATCCAAATCATCATCAAGAGAATGAAATTGAAATCTGTTATTTAAAATTGTTTGTACCATCATAATTTTGGATGTGATTGTACCAATAAAATTGATGGTAGTAATATGGTAATGGCATAATTCATCTATCTGCTAGTGATGTATTGACCTAGGAAATATCTTAGCCTTCAAAGAAAAATATAACAACTTGCATGTGTGTGTTTCCATTTTTTGGTGGAAAGCGTCAACCAAACTTATAGTTTGAAATATCAACCCTTGTGGTATGGAATGGTCCCCTTTGAGCTTAACCTCGTTCCTTGTTTCTATAGTGTAACCGAACACCTCTTGGGACATCACTACACCTTAGGAATGGAAGTGTTTTCCTTAGCCTTTGATTATAGGAACACCTTTGAGTTTTGGAGGTCTTGGGGGATTAAGTTGTTGAACGCTAGCTTTGGCCTATAGTAGGGCATAGATCCCTTGGGGTAATTGGGAATAAATTTAAAACTAATCCTAGGACCTTTTTGAGGTTAATATGTGGACATAATTTTGGTATCTAAACCTTAACATATGGGATTGTTAATGGTAGGATGTTGACCCATTAGAAATGGTGAGAATTGTGACTTGTTCCTTACTCCTTGCTAAGTCTCCATTTTCTGACATTAAAGATATTATGAGATATCTCCTTCGAGAACATGATATTCTAGAACATTAACTTTTGACTTGAACACAAACCACATGTGACTCTTTTGTATCTTATAAATGCTCCCAATCATCTCTATCTTCTAAGATGTACCACAAACATAAGATTAGCTTAAGATTCTCCTCTTATCATCATGAGATATTTTCCTCACAATGAAAACTAAGTAAAATGATGAATAACCATGCTCTTTAAGAAATGAACCCATAGTCTAAGAACGTGTGTTGGGTGGCATTTATGTGTTCAAAATGTTTGGAACTAACATTGGGTTTTGCAAATTAATGGAAATTGAAATGTGAACCAATTAGTGTACACTTATTTTAAGATATTTCGCGATGTGTAATAGAGTTATGAAGTTTTGAGAAGAGGGATTCTATTCCTTGCATGTTAATGATCTTTTAAACCAATGTTAACACTTTCATGTGATTAAGTGTACTTGTTATAAATTAAACCCAAAAAAATAAATAATGTGTATCATTGTGAATGAAACTACATGCTCTCATGATTAATGGATTCAAGACCTATAAGGTTAAATAAGGAAATGTAAATGGTAGTGAAGTGGAAATCATCTTAAATTAAGTGTTAAACAAAGTAAGGGAAATGCAATCTAGAGAAAAAGGAAAATGTATGTTTGTCATGCTATATGCTCTTCAAACCTTTAAGGCTGAAATTAGATTTTGAACATGAAAAATATTGAACCATGAAAATGTGATAGTGTGGAAGGTGCCAATTTGTGATGTTCATGTCATGATTGTGTCGTAGTCTCATACTTTCTCATTTATCTAGTGTGATGTTGGTTGCACATTGTGTCATATTGACATTTGCATGTTCTACATGTTGGTGTAAATGTTACATGTGGTGTCATGAAAACCCTTGTGAGTCTTTTGGTGTCGCATAGTATTGTATCAAGTAATATGAAAGTAAAAAAATTATCCTTTGTTATGTTTGGTCTTGTGTTTGGGTCCCACATGGGTGGGCACTACAATTGGTATCAGAGCGAAGGTTCATACTCTCGAACCTCGGGACATTTTGGGTGTTGTGATGATTATGCATGATGGTGGAGGAGTAATGTGTTTATTTTGTGTGATGTGACAAACTTGGTACTTGTGATCATGTGAATGCACCTATGTTGTGCTTACCACTTGGTGTGGACTTGTTATGATGTTGATGTGTTTCTTGATGTGAGTAATTTCTCTCTTGTGAATTCAACATGAAATTCATGTGTATTACCACCTTGTGTGTGTGAAGGAAATGCTTGTGAACTACGAAAGTGTTGTAATGTTTCATTTTCTAGTGATATTGTATATGTGGAACAACATGTTGTATGATGAAAAAAGTGCTTCATATGTGAAATATGTCTTATCATGATTCCCCACCATGTTGTGATGTATTATGATGTTATGTCACAGGTTGTTGTATTGTGTATGTCATGATGTTAGATCACTATGTTTGTGATATATATGTACTCATATTGTTATGTGATAAATTCTGTTCAGAATTGGGGACATATGGTGATTTTATGACCCCTAATGTATTGTACTCACACTCTTAGTGCATTATGTGGAAATGTACGTGTTGTAAGTCCATGGAATATTGTTATGTTTTACCCATAAATTTTACCATGCGTAAGATGCTATGGTTGTTGTGCATATGTTTTATTGTGCTAGTAATGTAGTTATGTGTATGTTGTGTACCCTACACTAACTGACCCTAAGGGAAGAAATCAATAAAAGTGTATGTATGGAGTGAGAAAAGTGGACCATTGACCATTTGACTTGAGTTGAGTACGACCCAAGAAGTGGAGTCTAACATAGACTGAAAATCCACTTCTATTCATTTGGTATGTATGGCATTACTCCACGGGAGCCATACATATTATGTTGTGGATGGACACCTTAAGCTCAGTAAATGGAAACTTGTACCTCTTTATCTCTCTCCATAACTAGTTGTCTTATAAACAACCTTGTGTGATTACGAATGTGTTGAGCCTTGTGGGAGTTTGGAGGTGATGATTTGATAGAGACTATGGCAGTACTTGATTTTGATCAGTTATTATTTATATTTTGTGAGCTGAGGCTCGATATCCAAGTGCCAACAACTCGATGAGTACCCCTTTGGTGGCCACAAAAGGGCCACGTAGTGATCGTAATGTGATATTTCTATGTTCATATTTTATTAATTTGACATTCTTCTCTCTTTTCTTGTAAGAACCAACAATTTTCTTGAGTGATGTATCTTTAAATCTTTGGGCATTTAATTGGTTTTGTGCTAACAAGAGGCTTTTGCATTATTGCGGTTGTTTAGCCATTTATTTTGCTTAGTTTGAAACTTGCTTTTGGAGCTTAAATTTTTCTAGCCTAGCCCAAGGCTTGGGATTTTTTTCCACTTGGCATTTGAATTTGATTGTTATGTTAGTTCTAATGTTGTGATGTGTTGGATTAGGGTCATGGGATTCACCATGGAGTGGTTGGACCTATGGACCCACTTCATTGTATGGGGGTACGCCCAAGGGGTCATAGGGTTGTGTAGTATTGAACTACATGTTACTATGCCACTTGGGTGGAGGTGACTAGGGCTCTATGTGCCTAGGGCCATAGGGTGACCCGACCTCATTAAATGGAGAGATAAGGTGATGAGACTCTTGGTGAGTGACCCATATGGAGAAATAAGGAGATGGGGCTCTATGGTGAGTGACCCAACATGGAGAAATAAGGTGACGGGGCTCTATGGTGAGTGACCCGGCTTGGTTTTGGCACTATGATTCTTTCTCTATTGGGAGGCATATGGAGTGGTTTTGGGAGGCATATGGAGTTGTGTGGAAATGTCTTATTCTTATCTTGAGACTATGTTTCATTGTGTAAAAATATAAATTCTCCCTTTGTGACATCTTATCATTTGGCATTCTTGCATATCAAGTGAATATATATTTGTATTGTGAAACATGATGAAACTTGTTAAAACCTTCACATTGGACCATACCGCCATGAGAAAAAGTATGAAAATGACCTTGTGTAAAACAATCCTAAAAGGAAATGCTTGTAGCCAATCATTCTTACCTTGTCTTGCAAGACAAAATAACCTCCTATACTTGAAAACCATTGATCAATCTTTGTGATGGAAAGATTCTTGTCATGTTAAAACAAATGGAAATAACCGTAGATCATACTCTTTGCATTTTAGTCCTAGAATATGTCTTTTCTCTCCTCTATGTATCACCACATGTGCAAAATAAACTATCACCTCCGACCCTTCAACTAGTTGGAAACAATGAAAACTTGTTGGCTTATGGTATTTGGTTATTTTTATGTATGATAGTGTGACTTTTGTTGTTCATGATATTGGGAGGTGGTGGATCGTGCTTGGTACTTTGGGAGATGTTATGACTTGATATTGCTTGGATCATGGATCCCATTTGGGAGTATTGATGTTGATATGCCTTATTGTGGTGTTTATGTTGATCGAATGAGTTACTCCTGTGAGTCTATTATGTATTATGATGTTTGAGGTTTGATGCTCCTCTTTGTTGAGCATGTGCTATTGGATCTTAGCTTGACACTATGTGGGTATAATCATGGTTTTGAGTCATGTGATACCAGTTGCATATGTATCAATATGATGCTTCATTGTTTGTTAGTCACATGTGTGTGTTGGATCTATGCTTGGGGCATAATTGTTGGAATTTCTATGTTAGGTGGACTACTTGTTGTCTTTCCATGGTGGAGTTAGAGGTCTTGTGATGTGATTCATTCATGAAAATGTGCTAAAAATGTGTTTGTGGGGTTGTTTATTGTGTTTTGTACCTTGTGTGACATTGTGAGGTCAATTTTGGGCAACCTATTGGAACTTTGAAATTTAAAATCATTAACAAGTGATAACATTACTAATTCTTAATGAACAAAAATTGGATATTGACATAATAATAAATGGTGAATACCCTTATGAGAAAACACATGTGAGTGTGTTTTGAAACAAATATAAAAATTTGGATCTGAATCCACTATGGATTTGAACTATTGATTAAGAGGTTTTATAAGCTTTGAAACTAAGAAAATGTTTTAAGGAAAAGATAAGTTGAGTAATAAAATGACGAGTAATTTCAATCTTCACAAAACATAAGAAAATGAGAAAATTTTAAAATATGCTTAACTTGTTGGTGGTTGCGTATTAAGCAACATAGCTTTTCTTTTGCTAATCGATAAACTGTATTGTTGTCAAATTTTCCATGCTTTACTTCTATCCTCTTAGTTCTTTTGTGTGTCGCATCGTGGATGATGCTTTTATAAGGGGGAGGATGTAGTGCCCCTCCATGCTTGTGTTTTGTTCCTCTCCATATGTTTCATGTGGGATCAAGTTTCTTGGTTGTGAGTGGGTTCGTTGTTTTTGTTAAGATCCTGTTATGATGAATTTCAAAATGTTGGGCTCAAATGAATATTTAAAATAATGGAAGCATTTAAGTAGATAGGAAATGATATAAAATTTTTGTTATGAAATAAAATATTTTTTGGTGTTTCTTTCTGGGAATAACCTTTGGAACCCTTGAAGCTGAATCCTTCTATGTCTTCAATTTGTGAGGTGAATCATTATCTTCTGACAACTTTCCAACTTGGGATCACATGAAAATCTTAAGTTTAAAATATGATATGTATATTTCTTTATATATTAAATGTTTATTCTAACTCAATTTAATATATTATCAATAAATGGAATTGCATAATTTTCAAATTCCAATTATTTATGTGTTAATTAAGGCATTTGGGAGTGGTGGAGGTTTTAATTAAATAAAATTTTAAAACAAAATTAAATAAATCATGAAAGCTCCAAAATGGAAGAGTTTTCATTTAAATAAATCATTTTATTAAATTTCTAAAATCTCTCCCTTATTTTAGAGCTTGAGCCAAACAACATTTAAAGAATGAATTTAATGAAATCCTTGGGTAATTTGAGAATGTTTTTTTGTTTGTTCATCCTGAGATGATATATAGAGAAATTCCTGAAATTGTCTTAATAAATTTGGGCATGCCTGAAATGTTTTCCAGAAGGAGGCTTATGGTGGGCATAGAATTGTATGCAGAAGGGAATGAAGGAATGGGTTTGGTTTGCGTAGGATGTTGTTGTATGGATCCATTGGGAGTAAATTGCATTTAGTGTAATGCATTTGATGTATGTGTGGATTGTTTTTTTGACTCCATGCTGAATTTTGTTGTATCTTGTTTTTTGCTTGGGCATGTTCTAGTGTGAAAGGTGAATAGTTGGTCTTTGAAAATGAAAGTGTACTTTTGAAATCCAATCTGTTTTTGTGGTCCTGACATATTCTAAGCTTTTCTTGAAATGGAAGGTTATGTTAGGTCGTAATCATTGTCACACAGTCCATCAAAGCACAAGGCAAACAAATGTATTTATTTGTTCTACTATTAGTTATGTTGGATGCCTACATGTATGGAAAATGTGAAGATTTGAATGGAACTCTCACATGAATTTTTTGTCTCATGTGCATGAATTTGGAGGTTCAGATCATTTGGAAATGCTAGAAAATGAGGTGTGAATGTAAGTGTTAATTGTTGAAAAGGATCTAGAAACTTTTAAGAAAATGAGCTAGGAATCTATCAGACAAAAAATGCTTCCTTTGAGGAATTCAAGTTAGAATCAACCTTTTCAGCATCTGCAAGCTTTTGGAAGATTCATGGATGCACACAACTGCAAAAATTTGTTTTTGATAAAAAATTGTGGTTTCATGTTCATGGTTTATGCAGGTCTGATCTGTTTGACAAAAGTTCAAACAAAATAGTGCTTGTTTGTTTTTTTTTTCATGGAGGTTGTTGGAAACTAGCCAAATGAAAATTATTGTTTGAAAAGTTTATTTGATGTTCTTAGAAATTCAATTTCAAACATGGTAACATTGGATATGCAATAAAGATGCATGAAATGGCCATTCATTTTTTGTTTGAATATGGGACATAATGCAAAAGTTTATATTTTCCGGACTGCAAAATGTTTAAGTTGTTTTTGGTGTGCGGGGGTCAAATTTAACAAAAACTGTAGCTCTCATCATGGAAAGGTGGGTGACTGTGCATTGTTTGATAATTGTTTAGAATGAGTTGTGACCGCAATGGATTTGGAGGTTCCAAGATTTAAAAATAATGCAAAAACGGTGTTCTCAAGATGCTTTAGAAATTTTCTTTGAATTGTGTCAGAGCATTATGGTTCATGGAAGTTGTAAGGCTTGCAAGAAATGCAAAATAAATTTCTTTAATGTTGGTTGTTGGAAGGAAGGCAAAATTTGTTTGACGAAATTCCAAGAGATTTCAACCATTAAATGTGGTGGATGGTGAATTGCATAAAATAGTATGGATTTTCCTTCTTCTCTTGCATTTAAATTATGCACTCTATCATGTCCTATGTGGTTGGGTTTCAATAATTTGGATCATAAAAATACATCTAGAATGAATGTTACAACTTTTACCCTTCCTAAAACCTTCAAAACATAGAAAAATTATTGGCCTCGAAAATTGTGTGCATGGAGCGCCACACCCAAATGTACCGTGAATCTAGAACTTCTAATTTGATCCTTGTAACATAGGACACCATAGGAAAACTTAACTAAGTTGTTTGAAATCTTTTAATGCTTTTCCAAGTCAAGTCTCGAAGCCCATTTTAGTATATCAGCCACTTGTGGTGAGCGTGCTCAATTTAATAAAATGTGATCGGTTTTGGCTTGCAAATGCCTCTTCGTTCGAGCGAAACTAAAAATACTCACGCCACCTACCTCTAGACTACCAATAGGAGAATTGGAACCAACTCTTAGTTATGCAAAAACACTATCAAGGATTAGTTTTGTAAGTGGGTTTTGAGGCCCTCCGACTTGTGTGACAGGAAATTTTAGTTGCATTTATGATTATCAACCCCGGAGATACCCTTATAACTTGAGCATTGTTTGTCGTATTCAATTTCCATCAAATGCGATGAAGTCTCTGTATATAGGGGAATAATTAGGAATCATCCAAATTGTGCTTGAACTCAAGATGAGTGTTTTAGGACCCAAATTTGTAAGCACTTTTTGTTGTTTTGGTCAGTTTTCTCAACTTGTTACTTTAGCTAGAAACTCCTTCTGAGGGTCCCGTTTGACTTCTAACCACGTGTGTGACCTTTTAATACCGTCACAATTTATGTAGAGTATTATTTGATCTTTAATCTTGTATGAATGGATTTTGAAATGTATGGTGTTTTTCTCTCTCTCCTCCCTCTTCTCTCTCCAAGAAATGAATATGATACTTTGGTTGATTTGAAAACGTAAATGAATTGGAAAATAAAATTGGTTTGAAATGAAATGAAAATGGACATGAAATGCAAATGGTTATGACATTGTGAATGGAAAATAAAATGTCTCTTAACCTTCTCTCTCATCCTTACTCTCTCTCTCTAAAACCAAAAATGTTAAAGTGTAAATGAATGACCTTTAAGTGGTTGCACTTATCTAAAAATATAGGAGAAGTATGAAACTTGTGTATTTTATTAAAATGCTATCCGAAAGCAATCTAATTTTATGAATATATCAAGGTCTTATATGCTAGTATGAATGGAATGCATTATTCCATGGTATCCATGATGTATACCACATTGTTGCCTATTGAAGAAATGCACTATTTCTTACCTAGTTGTACTTTTGCATGTTTGACTAATTCTACTTAATAATGAAATTACTAGTAAATATTATGAGCTTATAACACCAAATAACACAATATTTTAGAATAATGATCTTATGCAATTGTAGGGGCAACCTCCAAACCATATAATAAGACTCAAATGCTCAAATGATAATGAACTACTACCTACAATCCTCTATATATACTATTCATATGTTATGGCCATCACCCAGGCCGACCTATTAAGCATGAGAAAGTATAAATGATATAATAAAATGATATGGTAAGCCACAAGTCAGCTACTCATATCCTAATACAAGCAATAGGTTAAGGGCGTAGCATGCCCTTCCCCTTCAAACCAATGTTGTCCTCAACGTTGAATAATCCTGGATGTTGCTGCAAAAAACCTTCATCCTCCCAGGTGGCATCTTCTATGCTCAGATTCTTCCACTTGATCAGATATTCCTTAATGTCTCTGGTTCTCAGCCTCTTAGTACGTGTTTGCAGAATCTTCTCTGGCTCCAAAATGATTCTTCCTTCCTCATCAAGTTCTGGTAACTCTGTCTGGGCTTCAAATTTCTATCCAATAACCTTCTTCAGGCATGAAACATGGAATATTGGGTGTATGTGTGAAGATGGAGGCAACTCTAGTTTATAAGCAACACTGCCAATTTTCTGTAGAACCTGATAAGGGCCATAGTATTTAGGAGCAAGTTTGTTGTCCTTTTTCTGTTGCTTTAGAGACATCTGTTTGTAAGGCTGGAGACGTACAAAAACCCAGTCACCAATTTCAAAATGTCTTTCACTACGATGTTGATCTGCTTGTTGTTTCATCCTATTTTGTGCTAATGCTAAATTCTCCTTCAAACTAGCCAAAACTTGTTGTTGATGTTGAATGTGTTCCTCAACATCTCTGACCTTAGTTTACACCCTCAAGGAGGAAGTGATAGAAGGTGGATGGTAACCATATAATGCTAAAAATGGGGTCATTTGAGAAGAGGTATGAAAAGATGTGTTATACCACCATTCTGCAAGTGGTAGCCATTTAATCCATCTTTCTACTTTATCTGATACAAAACAACGTAGATACCCCTCTAAGCATTTGTTGACCACTTCCATTTGCCCATCAGTTTGAGGATGATAAGATGAACTGTGAGCTAGTTGAGTACCCAAACATGAAAATAATTCCATCCAAAAATTACTTGTGAAAATAGGATCACGATCACTTACAATTATCTTTGGGGTTCCATGTAGCCTTTGAACTGTCTCCAAAAAATAGTTGCGACTGTACTAGCTGCAAATGGATGTGATAGGGCACAAAAATGGGCATATTTTGTGAGCCTATCCACAATCACGAAAATAACATTCTTACCCTCTGAACAAGGCAATCCGGTGATGAAATCCATGGAGACCTCCTCCCATCTCTGGCTAGGAATTGGTAAGGGTTGCAACAGACCTGGTGTCTTAATTGTTTCCCCTTTGTTCTGTTGGCACACTAAACACTCTGATACAAAATTTTGTACATCCCCCTTGAGTCCTTCCCAAAATAATTCTCTTTTTATTCTATGATATGTCTTCAAAAACCAGTGTCCTCTAACAGGTGAGGCATGTAGCTCTGCAAGAATCTTATGCTTCAACTCAGAATCTTTACTCAAGTATAACTTGTCCTTGTACCATAGGGCATTACCTTTCCACTCAAATTTGTTAGATGTCATAGATCCTTGCTTGATATTCTATATTAGAGATTGTGTATCCTTGTCTTGATCCCATTCCAATCTTGCTTCATCCACCCAATCGGCCATCAACATGGACATTCCACATAGTAAGGCATCTGCGGATGTATCCCTTACGACAACGCATCAACTACTACATTTTCTTTACCCTTTTTGTATATGATTTCAAAATCATAACCCAACATTTTTTTTACCCACTTTTGTTGTTCCTCAGATGATAACCTTTGCTCCAAAAAGTATTTGAGACTATCATGATCAGTTTTTACCTTGAAGTGTCTACCCATGAGATAGGGCCTCCATTGCTTGACCGCATGAAGAATAGCCATCATTTCTTTCTCATAGACAGGTTTGAGCAGATCTTTTCCTTTGAATTGGTGACTCTCAAATGTAATTGGTCTTCCTTCTTGCATTAGAACTACTCCCAATCCTGATCTGAAGCATCACATTCAATAATGAAGGTTTTTGAGAAGTTGGGAGTAGCCAAAACGGGTGTTGCACAAGGCTTCCTTCAGTTGCTCAAAGGATTTAGTGGCTAAGTCTTGTCCAATGGAAGGCATCCTTCTTTAGCAATGCAGTGAGTGGGGTTGTTATTCTACCATATCCCCACACAAATCTTCTATAGTACCCTGTTAGTCCTAGGAACCCACGAAGATTTTTGAGAGTTTTGGGCCTTGGCCATTCCACCATAGCTTTGATCTTCTGAGGATCAACTTTGACGCCTTCATGGGATACAATGTGACCCAAGTACTCTACCTCTTGTACACCAAAAGAACATTTAGATGGCTTTGCATAGAGAGTATGTTTCTCCAAAACTTCCAACACTTTATTTACATGTTGTAAGTGTTCTTCCCATGTCTTACTGTAAATCAATATGTCATCAAAGAAAACTAATACAAATTTCCTTAAAAATGGCCTAAAATAGTGTTCATCAAGCTTTGAAAGGTTGAAGGCGCATTTGTAAGACCAAAAGGCATTACCAAAAACTCATAATGGCCCTCATGAGTCCTGAAAGCCATTTTATGAACATCTTCCTCTTTTATTCTAATTTGATGGTACCCCAAACGAAGATCTAATTTTGTGAAATAAATAGCACCATGCAATTCATCAAGTAAATCATCAATTATTGGAATAGGAAACTTATCTTTGATGGTATACTTGTTGAGTTCTCGGTAATCTGGACACATCCTCCATGTTTCATCCTTCTTACGTACCATGACCACTGGGGAAGAATATGCACTCTGGCTAGGCTTGATGATACCACCTTCAACATTTCCTGAACCATTTTCTCGATCTCACTTTTATGGGAATATGGGTATCTGTATGGTCTGATGTTAGGTGTTTGGCTCCTGGAATCAATTGAATGGCATGATCATGATCCCTAACTGGTGGTAGTCCCTTTGGAATTGCATCAAAAATAGATGAGTGAGCATCAACAATCTTCTGAAGATCGGGTGGCATTGAAGACTTTGTATTTTGTACTTCTATGGAAAATAACTTTGCTATAAATCCATCTACTCCTTTTCAGAGAACCTTCTACATCTGATGAGAGCTAATAATTTGTGGAGACTTAGCTACCATCCCATTTAATTGTATTGTCCTTCCATCTGAATGAAATCACATGAACAATTCTTGGAAATTCATCTCTATAGTACCTAAGGTTGTGAGCCATTGGACACCCAAAACAATATCTGCCCCTCCCATAGAAATAAAAACATAGGTGAGTCTAACATGTAGTCTCCCATGGAAAGCTTGATATTATGGCACTTTCCTGTGCACTTGATTGTCCCACCATCATGATCATAACTTGCATTTCTGGGTTGGGTAAATAAAACAATTGAGGTGGGCACTAACTTACTATTTATGAAGTTATGAGTACTCCCCGAGTCAATCAACACTGTCACCTTTTGTTTTTGAGATAGCCAATAACCTTGAGTGTTTGAGGAGTACTAATACCTAATAATGCATGGCAAGAAATTGTAGGTTGGTGATCCTCTACTTCCTCTTCTATTGGTTCCTCAGCCTCTCCTATAATTTCAGCATCCTCATCATCCTCATTACCTCCATCAATATAGAACAACTTCTTCTCAACACATTTGTGTCCCGGTCCATATTTGCTATCACAGTTAAAACATAATCCTTTTGCTCTCTTTTCTTCCATTTGTTGAGGAGTCAGTCTAATTGGCCTAGAAAATGAAGGGGAAGAGATACTACGGTCTTTGGTGTTAATGAAAGGTGGCCTCCTACTACAAAGAACTTTTTCCTCTGCTCGACGTGCCATGATAATAGAATCAGAAAGCTTGAGTGGATTAAACATACGTACCTCATGCTCGATGTGGTCCTTAAGACCCCCAAGAAATAGGTCATTCAGATTCTCTTCTAGTATATTCTCCACCCTTAAGGATAGGTTTTGGAATTGATGCACATAATCTTTGACTGATCCTATTTGTCGTAACTTTTCTAATTGACTAAAGTAGTTCTCTGAAACACTGGAACTATAGTGCAATTGCAACTCCTCGGTAAAAACTATCCAGTGACACCTGAGACCATTCTTATCCTCCTCTGAGCACATAACCATCGATACCAAATGAATTGGTCTGGTTCAAGATATAGGGATGCCAATGTCACCTTTTGTCTGATGGTGTTTGATGTAGCTCAAAGAAGTTCTCCATTTGATTTATCCAATTCAGGGGATCTTTACCATCAAATTTGCGCATATCCACTTTTGGCATCATGTTCCAGTGGTTGCGAATAAGTTGGATTCTGATTGGGCTGGAAAAGTGATCCAACATGGTTATTTTGTCCATGATTTTGAATTGAAGATCCTCCTTGGTTGATATGGGATGGATTTGGGCCATATTGTTTACCCTTTACATGTTGCATGATATCATCCAACCGATGATTGATTTGGGCTATGTCTCCTTTAGAGGCCATCTCAGATTGTACATTTCGCAGCTCATACTCAAGTTGGCTCACCTTATGATCAACTGAAGTAAACCCTAGTGTTGAGGAATCTGTATTTACCCCTTTTGAATCCATCTCTTCAATCACTATCTCATCTTTATCTGGGGTTTTACCCGAGTAACTTAGGATTCTTTTTGCTCTTGTGGAAGGCCCCGCCATGATATCAAACCTTAGGGTTTAGGGTTTCGATACAAATTCAGCCAAACAGGAAAAAACACAGAGAAGATACTAATACTATTTTTTTCAAATCTTTCTGAAAATGTAAAGAACTTGAAAAAATTCCACAATTTGCACCCTAGGGAGTGATTTTATGAAAAACCCTAAATTTGTAATAACTTGTGAAAAATAAATCAAAAAAGTCTAAAATTTTCAGGAACCTTACTTGAAATGTTTCAACTCTGGTAAAAATATCTCCCACCAATTCATCTGGTTCAAAATATATTGTGGAAACAAAAAATTAGGGTTTTTACCCTAATTTTGGCCCAGATCGCAGCTCTGATACCACTTGTAATGAAATTACTAGTATAATTCAGATTATGAGCAGAAATATAACACCAAATAACACAATATTTTAGAATAATGATCTCAATATGCAATTGTAATAGCTTCACCACTTCGAGGGGGCAACCTCCAAACCATATAATAAGACTCAAATGCTCAAATGATAATGAACTACTACCTCTGATCCTCTATATATACTATCATGTTATGGCCATGACTTATAAATGATACCACAAGCTCGGCTACTCATATCCTAATACAAGAATAGGTTAAGGGCGACCTAGGTAAATGAAGTTGATTGATCTTGTTGCATTGGAAAATGATGTAAGAGAATCACAATATTGCTATGAATGGAGTGAATTATTCCATTGGTTCCATGCTCTATACCATATTGTTTCCTATTGATAAAATGCGCTATTTCTTACGTAGTTGTATTTTTCTATGTTTGACTAATTCCACAATTAGTCATATTTAATTATATTTGGTTAGGAAAATAAGTTTGATTGTATCTTGGTGCATTGGAAAATGATGTAAGAGAATTCATTTTATAATATATGAATCATCATCAAGAGAATGAAATTGAAATCATGTTATTTAAAACAATTTGTACCATCATAATTTTGGATGTGATTGTACCAATAAAATTAATGGTATTAATCTTGTAATGGCCTAATTCATCTATCTGCTAGTGATGTTTTGACCTAGGAAATATTTTAGCCTTCAAAGAAAAATATAACAACTTGCATGTGTGTGTTTCCATTTTTTGGGCGGCAAGCATCAACCAAACTTATAGTTTGAAATATCAACCCCGATTAACTAAAATAAATTTATCGTAGTGTAATCTAATGTTATAGGAGTGGTAAATAAATGAAATAATGCAATACAAAAATTACTCAAGCAACTAAGCAAGTGAAAGATGAAACCCTAATGTGTAAGAGAGGGTTAAAAATTCCTTAGCTGATTTGACGAAGGTGCGAGATTGTGTCGCAATGTAAACCAAGTAAACATGAGGAAGAAACGACAACACATAAGCCTGAGAAAGTATAGATCTGAGCTCTCTGACTAGACCGAGTTACCTGGAGAGGGATAGGGGCACCCGTGGGTGCCCTGGTCTAGTAGAAATGGCCATGAAACCTCCTCTCGGGAGTTTCGCCGTATGTTCACTTGTTTTCACCTTTAGTCGTGTGTATGTCGTTATATGATCGCCAATGTCACTATAAGACTGGGAAATAAAGAATCACTTGCAAAACCCCAGAGAAGCATCAAAACCCTAAAAAATAAATATGCATATGAAGAGGTCGATCTGTCTCGCCGCCACAATGGTGGAGTTAATAGCTAAGAGTTGCACTTCATTTTAGATCCAATGTAGTTCTTGCTATCCCAAATTCCCCCAGACAAATTTGGTCAAGACAACCCCATACACATAGAGAAAATATGAAGGGAAAATGTTTCGAGACCTAAGAGCTCGCATTCCGCAATGAGGCAGAGGAAAAGTCAAAGCGCTTGAGCCCGAGTCAAAGCCAAAGCAAAGGCATAGGGACAAAAGGTGAAGCACATCCCCCACCCAACAAAATGGTGCCACTTGTCTAAGCGGAACAATAGGGCCGCGGGAGTTTTCTATTTTGTAATTCTTGCGAAAAAGGGGGAAAAGATAGATTTTGAACCCCGCAAACCCGATTTTACCCAAATCGGCTGCCACTTTTCCTATATTATCAAAAGGGGACCCATTTTTCAAGTTGTTTTCCCACCCTCTTGTACGGACCCGATACAAACTTCGAAGGGGCTATCTTTCACTCGAGCTTGAAATATTGCAAATCTAATGCCATTGGAAAGATCTCGGCCTCACCCATGCCACGGAGGTCTGAAACTTTAATTTTGAGGAGGTTAGGTAAAGGAAAATGGAGGAAACATCTTCGGGATTTCAATGCAGGATCCATCTGTCTCAACAACCAGATCGGATTCGATTTGTTTCCACCTGTTTCCTCTTCCTTCAAGGCGCCGAACCAAGGATCGATGCAGTAAAGATGGATTTGGGGGTATATTTTATCAGAAGCATTAACAATGGTGGTTGAGCTTCAACCCGTTTTCCCGCTTCTCTCTCTCTTTCTTCTCTCCGATCAAATCTATAAATACAGGGGCATGATTCATTGTAAAAGTTTTTGTTCATTCTTCTTCCTGCCCCTCTCTCTTTTTCTTCCCCAAGGTCAAAAATGGAGTCTGAACCTCCTTTCACGGCTTTGTAATGGCATTCTCTTGCCTCTTGCCCACTAACGATGTACTAGTGTGAACTTTTGGAGTAATAAATTATGTTTTGTGATGCATATGTCCATCCTTTTCTTATTTTATTATCTCTCCTCACCTCTCGTCATTGCAGGTATACTGTGCATATTCTGATGTTTGTTTGCAGTCATGGGAGCTATGTTTAATGGGTTTTGAAGTGGTGTTATGTGTGAAATCTATCTCTGGTCTATGGTGCATCTTTTCCACCCTCTCCTCTACTCACCTCTCTCCACTTCAGGCAGCTGAGATTGTGACCAACACTTCCCTTTTCTTGGTGCTATCACCTCGTTAGTGTAGGATTTCCCTCTTTATGCACTTTCTCTCTCCCTGTCTCCTTGGAATTGTTAGATTAGGAGTAGATAGTTGCATTTCCTTCCTTAGAAGTAGTTTAGCATTAGGATCAGGAAGAAGAAGTCGGCTTTCTCCTGGAGGGCCATCTCAAGTCCACAAGTCCCACAGCTTGAGAGATGGTCCCATGTTATGCAAATCACACCAAATGACCTTGCCTTAGAAAAGTAGATCCATAACTCATTTGGGGGTGCTTGTGATTTTGCACTAACAGTTTTGGCATGCCTGGTGGGAGGGTCTAAAGCACCTTACCACTTCACTTCATCAGGTTCGATGTGCTCTTGGTGAAGATTTCAGCCTTTGGAGGCACTTCCAAGCACATCTGGCGACTCCATCTGGTCAAAAACCCATTCTCTGAGTTGCATACCTTTTCCATCCATTTCCACTCATTTCATCCATTTATTTCTTCCATCTCTTTCATTTTTTCCCATTTTATGAAGTTGTGCAAATCATGACTTCATTCCATTCATGGAACTCACACTTACAACAATGCAATCCAACTCCAATGTATTTCCCAACTCCTCGCGATCAAAATTATGATCGTATCTAGAATTATTATGCTTACCCATATGAGCAGAGTCAAATTCAGTTTGGCCATGGAGCTTATCAAGAACAAGGGGACGCATATGATGGTGATAATTATGTAGAAGATGCTTTTCTTTGTAAAAGTTTCAAAAAATGGAGGCTGACATGGTTCAATTAAGGGCAACAATTCAAATGAGGGCTTTCAGAGATTGGTTGCAGGGCACCTTGTCCATGGGAAGGCCCTTTCCCAAGACATTACAACCCTCAAGAGAAGTTTGAATTCATGATTGAAATGCTACCCCAACTTGCACAATGGACAATGGAGATTGAGGCTTATGAGCAAAGTGTAGGACAACCTTGTCAATGGGTAAGTCAATCACCAGCTCCCTGCCTTTCATTTTCTCTTCCTTAGTCTTTATCATTTCAACATGATCAAGAGTCAAGCTTCCCACTTGCTGCCCCAAGTGTTGATTCCATTTCTCCATTCCCTAGTCTTCCACCCCACCTCAGTTCTTCTACCCTTTTCCCTCCCAAATCCAATCCCCCTCTACAAGAGCCAAAATCAACACCTTCCCCTACACCACAAACAATTGCAAAGTCTATTGTAAATCAACCCATCCTTCCTCCTACTTTCCCAAACCCATGTTGGGAAGAAAACAATAAAAAAACCAGCCAAGGAGAACATCAAATAGAGGAACCCAACAAAGAAGAAATGATAGAAAATCTGAAGAGTTGGGCTGCTAAATTTGAGTTTTCAAAGGTTCCCTTATTGGTTAAGCCTATGGAGGAGGCTGAGGTCAAGCTGCAAGTGGTGGAAGCTCCAGCTACAACATAAGCAGGGGAAGAAGGAGCTACTCCTAATCCAAAAGAAGAGGAGTACATTCTGACCATGGAGGAGGACCATACGGTTTCCAGGCTCCAAGTGCGGATCGAGGCCATAGAAGAACCTTTAGTTCTTCCTCCCACTTCATCCCCTTCGTGCTCGATGTTGAGGAAGAGTTTGAGCTTTCAAAATTCATGTTTGAGGATGAAGGGAACCATGGTGAGTCAATGTTAGATCGGGAGGACACCATGAAGGAGGTTGAGCACCCGCAACAGACAACAAGGAGGCAGATTACACTGTCTCGACTTGGAGGATTGTCTTGATGAAGAGGAGCCCGAGGAGGTCACATCATTTTTCCTCCATCTCTTACATCCCAAAGCACATGAGCCTCGCTTCCATGGAGGAGAAATTTAGGAACAATAGCCTCGCACTTCATAATAGCTCTCTCTAACCAAGGTTGGAAGATCTTGATCTTCCATTCTCTTCAAAGGAGGAGGAAGAGAAAAGGAGGAAAGATGTCATCATCCCTCTCACTCCATCCACTCCAAGAAGGTCCACAGAAAACTCCATTCTTGGAGTTGAATTCGAACAAAGGGCACATTCAAAGGATCGCACCATGCCCAATCGTGTACTTGGCTTCATTGAGCCAAAGGAGAAACCAATACCAGTCATGCCTACTTCAAGGCATGAGGATGAGCATCAAAGCACCAAGGGTCACTATCAACACCTATAAAAGTCCTGATGCAAGTCAACTTGAGGAGGTATTTCCCATTAATGCCGATACCTTGATGATTTGGGTGGAAGACCACTTTATTAAGTTTTTCACTCATCAACCAACCATGTTCAAGGTCAAATCAGTTGTATGGCTTCCATTTTTGAGAAAGGGAAGCTATTTCTCCCTGCCAGTTGTAAGCTTTGTTTAAGCTCCCTTTGCTCTTGGTAAGAGTAGTGTAGGTAGGTTTGTTTTCAGCAGAAGAAGTGCTTTTGCATACTTTGCATGTTCCATTTGGAGCATGTATGATTTTCAGTTTGTACATAGTTTTTGGTGCTATTTCTCTCGCACAGTGCATTCAGTTGGCTTTTGGTGAAGTTCAACTTCAAGTTTCAACGTGTTTCCAAGAGGCTCAAAGGTTAGTTTTCAAAGTTCGGATCAGTTCAGTAGGCTATCACTCATGACTCCATGCCTAACGGATATTACAAGGCAACCGGTCTCTTCATTTAGTAGGCAGATGTCCCCGTGAGTCGCCAAATTGTTATCCCAAATTCCCCCTCGGCAAATTTGGTCAAGAAAACCCCACACATAGAGAAAATATGAAGGGAAAACATTTTGGACCTATGAGCTTGCATTCCAGAATGAGGCAGAGGAAAAAGTCAAAGTTTGAGCCCGAGTCAAAGCCAAAGCAAAGGCATAGGGACAAAGGTGAAGCGCATCCCCCGACCAAAAAAAGGGTGCCACGTGTCCAAGCGGAGTAAAAAGCGGGCCGCAGGAGTTTTTGGATTTTGTGATTCTCGCGGAAAAAGGGGAAAAGATAAATTCTGAACCCGCAAACCCGATTTTTCCCTAATCTGGCTGCCACATGTCCCACATTATCAAAAGGGGACCCATTTTTCAAGTTGTTTTCCCACCCTCTTGTACGGACCCAATACAAACTTCGAAGGGGCATATCTTTCGACTCATGGCTTGAAATATTACAAATCCAATGCCGTTGGAAAGATCTCGGCCTCACCCACACCACGAAGGTCTGAAACTTTAATTTTGAGGAGGTTAGGTAAAGGGAAATGGAGGAAATGTCTTCAGGTTTTTAATGTAGGATCCATCTGTCTCAACAACCCGATCCGATTTGATTTGTTTATGCTGTTTCCTCTTCCTTCAAGCACCGAACGAAGTATCGATGCAAAGAAAGATGGATTTGGGGGCAGATTTTATCAGAAGCATTAACAATAGTGGTTGAGCTTCAACCTGCTTTTCCCACTTCCCTCTCTCTTTCTTCTCTCTGATCAAATCTATAAATACAGGGGTCATGCTTCATTATAAAAGTTGTTGTTCATTCTTCTTCCTGCCCCCTCTCTCTTTTTCTTCCCTGGGTTGAAAATGGAGTCCGAACCTCATTTCACGGCTTTGTAATGGAATTCTTTGCCTCTTGCCCATTAACAATGTAATGTGTGAACTTTTGGAGCAATAAATTCATTTTTGTGATGTATCTGTCCATTCTTTTCTTATTTTATCGTCTCTCCTCACCTCTCATTGTTGTAGGGTATAATGTGCATATTATGATGATTGTTACAGTCCAGGGAGCTTTGTGTTTAATGGGTTTTGAAGTGGTGTTCCGTGTGAAATCTATCTCTGGTCTCATGGTGCATCTTTCCACCCTCCATCTCCCGTGCTCACTTCTCTCCACTTCAGTGCAAAGTTCTGATTGTGACCAACACTTCCCTTTTCTTGGTGCTATCACCTCGTTAGTGTAGGATTTCCCTCTTTATGCACTTTCTCTCTCCCTGTCTCCTTGGAATTGTTAGATTAGGAGTAGATAGTCACATTTCCTTCCTTAGAAGTAGTTTAGCATTAGGATTAGGAAGAAGAAGCCGACTTTCTCCGGAGGGCCATCTCAAGTCCGTAAGTCCCACAACTTGAGAGATGGTCCCATGTTATGCAAATCACACCAAATGAACCTGCCTTAGAAAAGTAGATCCATAACTCATTTAGGGGTGCTGTGATTTTACATTAACAATTCTAGGTGTGTGTGTGCAAATCATTCCCTAGGTTGCTCTTGTGCTAGTTACACTTTGTGAAGTAACAAGCAAATAACTGGATTTAGAATGTAGTAAATGTGTGCATGGAAACAATAGACTACCCTCCTATAAAGTGTGATGTAGATGAACCAACCTTGTGTGACTTGTGATGGAGCTAGATGGATGAAAATGTAGCTTTAGGTGTTTTTATGGATGCAATTTGTAGATGGTATTAATAAATTCTTAGTGCTTGCCCCTCATTATAGTCACATAAATTTGTATTTATATGGTTCTCTTATTCTAATTTCATAATTAACCCGAAAAGGCCGACCACCAAAAAAAGATAGAAAACTCAAATGGTTATAAAGTAACCAAAAGGTGAGAGTAGAGTGCAAAGAGGATCATTTTCCCAGAGGAGACCAAGGTGCCTAGGCGCCCGGGCCTCGGATGGGTGCCCCAAATGAAGTGGAAAAACACAATATGACAATAATGATCTGGTAAGTGCATGTGTAAGATCGGAAATACGACAACAAGAAATATAAAAATGACCAAAGACTTGGGTTAAATATTACTCTCTTCACTTAAGAACCATGTGAATAGTAATACGAGACTAGGACTAAATAAGGAATCCTAGTGCGTGATTTAGTGAATACATTTTCCCCCACTTTATGTTGGTGAGAGGAAATCTCAGCTTTAATTAGATAGAGATGTGTACCTAATAATTCATGTAGAGTGATGTAGCAAACGTGTTGAAGGACTAGACAAAGCGTGGAGTGACAAAAAGATGGAGTGTGGAGACTAAAGATGTAAAAGTATAAAAAGTGATGAGAGTGAACCTAGGGCGAAGCATGTGTGTAGATGCCAATGTGTGTAGTGTACCTGCATGGTTAGTATCATGTGTGTGATGTACCCACCATGTGTGTGTTTTTATTTCCTTCTTCTTGCTTCCCATATAGACAAACCTACAAAAGAGAAGATGATCAAGTAGTCAAATACACATATATATGTGTAAAAACACATGCATATAGTAAAAATATTGTAAATGAAAGAATGAAAATGAAAAGGGAACATGTGCACCTGATCCATGATGAGACAAAAGGGTGTAGAAAGGATATGTAATCAATGTCGTTGAAGTGTGAGTTTTTTGGGCGATCTCATACCACTGTGGTTGAGGAAGTGTAGGGAGAAAGATGTTATTCTCCAACCTATTACTACTTCCCTGAGTTTGGTGAAGAGATCCTTGTACCATCTAGTATTTTTGGGTGATCTAACGCCACTTGACGAAGAAGTTTAGGGAGGAAAGTTCGATGTTCCTCCAGCCTATAACTACTCCCTAGAATGCTAAGGACAATCTACCCTGTAAAAGGTGCTGTATGTATGGGTTCAAGATGACTGGTTTGAACCCACTCGCTGTAAATGATGTCACACGTAGAATGAACTCAAATGCATAAACTATGCTGCGAAGTGTAGTGTGTAAACCCAAATGATGCCTCCCTCTTTGGGGCGCATGCGACGTCACAGATAGGAGAATGTGGCCCCAAAAGAGGACCGATCACTCAACTAAAAATCTACCTCTGCAAGGGGGAGGAAATGTGCATGATAAATACCAAGGCACACACAAACTAGTGGCTAGAAAACAAGTTCTACTATGAATAAACATCCATATAGAGAACAAATATAAACCAAACAAACAATGTATAAGCTAGAAAATTAGTAGAAAATTTAAACACCCAAGAAGACAATCATAGACTTATGAAAAGTGGGTTGAAAACGAGACACCACTCATTGTATCGTAAGACACTCAAGGCCACAAAGGACCAAAACAAATAAGTGTGCACACAAGACAAAGGGAAAACCCGCAAACAATAATAAGCAATAACAACAAAAACAAACAAGTATGGAAGCAAATATTCCTATAAAAAAATGCTACACATAAAGTACCCATTAGCATGTTAGAAAGATAACCTATATGTCAAAAGCATGTATAACAAATAAACTAGTGTGCTAAGTACAAAATGAAACAATAACACCTGTAGTATGCGAATGTGGATGCCCCTAGTAGCTGTTGTGGGACTAGTAGTAGCCAAACATCCATGTCATGTGTAAGAGACTCTATATCTGTGATCACAACTAGAGAAGGATGTGAACGCACATGTGTGTATGGTAAAGATAATGACATATAAGAGATCTATCTAACATGTGTAGTAAAGTGAACATGTAAAAGCAAGTGCAAACAAGAGTAAATGTAACCATAAAATGTAGTATGTTGTGGATGGATGGAATGAAATGCAGTGTGAATGATAGGATCCGTGTGCCCCCTGAGTGAATGGAGTTGTATGTAGTGATGTTCATTTGGTTTTCCCCTCAGCATCAAGAATGAGCCACAAACAATAGTACATCATTGGGAAATGGTCGAACTATGTGTTGTGTGTAGCGGCCGTGATGAGTATGTAGTGATGATATGCGACATAGAGATGAACTATGCATGACTCTATAGCCTAAGCGTATATCATGACAAGATGAGTAGAAAGGAGTGGTGATTTAGCCTAAAGTGTATACCACTAAACAATGTAAGTGAATGTGATGATGTAATCGATCATGAGATGATTGTAGAAGAAGTGACCCTATAGCCTAAAGCATATATCACTAATCCTAGGAATGTCGCATGAGAAAAATAAGATTGAATGATGAACGTGTGATCGTGATGTGGTCCATTTGTGTTGTATACCCTCAACAATCTAGTATGGACCATGAGACTAGAGTGCGTCATCGGGTAATGAGTGTAGTGCGTAGAAGTGAATATGCAAAATGCGTACTATGTGCGGTAACATGTAATGGAATATGTGTAGATGACCTAAGATGTGTAGATGTAAGAAGAAATGTAAGATAACATGTATGAGGTGTAAAAACACACAATATGCGATAGCTATGGGGTGATGTATGTAGGATGTGAAATGTAGAATGTATGAAGATGCACAATGTTTATAACCTGTAATGTGGTGTGTAATGTGTATATGATGTAGGATCGTGTGATGATATGCGATGCCTAAGGTGTAATGAATACTGTGCAAAGTGTGTGGGATTCATGTGTATAGAATGCCCTCAACAGTCAAGTGTGAACCGAAGCACAAGAGTGTGTCATCGGGTAATGATGATATAATAGTGTATCAAGGTGTGTAAGATCACTCAAAGATATGAAATATGAAGCACAAAGCGTAATAGTAGGAAATGATAACCAATTGGTGATGCTAGATGGGGGAGAAGAATAAGTGTGATGCCCCCTAAATGCGTAAGAGATGGAGATCTATCCAAGAATGGAAGAAAAATCATGCCATGGTGGTGGATGTGGCAATGTGTTAGGAGTAGTTGGCATATCAAAGGAAGTTGTGGTAGTAAGAACAAAGGGAAATTTCTTGTTGTGATGATGAGTATGTGAGATGGTGTAAACCTCGAGAGGAGATGCGGAAGGAACAAAATAAATGAGCTGAGGGTGATATCTGAGGCCAAGTCTGGTGGATTGTGTTGGAATGGAAAGAGGTTCTTTGACTCCTTTTGCATGTTTTCCTAATCCATTTCCATTGAAATTGTAGCGGCATAGGTACCTATATCCAGGGCCATACTATTCGAAGTTAGGAGGAGAGGTGGCCGAAGTATGGGATTTAGGTGAATGATCAATAGTGTTGCAATAAACAAATGGAGAGGGATATACTAATGCTTCATAAACCACACCTTGATATAAAAATTTAATACGCGCATGAAGGGTTGAAGGGACCACATTCATAGCATGGATCTAAGGCATCTCGAGGAGAAGATTGTAGTTAATATTGTTAGGCATGACATGGAATGTGATGGAAAAGTGCATGGCCCGAGAGTAATGGGAAGTGTGATTGTACCTAAGACTCGTTTAGGCATATTATCGAAGCCATGAATGCAAATGGATGATGGAGTTAAGGAGGCTTCAGATAGGCCAAGTTGCATGAGGAATGTGAGATTATAGATGTTAAGCTCGAGATCCATTGTCGACTAAAGCTTGTTTAACCCCTATGTTATTGATACGACTTGAATATAAAGGGGGGAATCATTACTTAAGATAGACTAAGAATTGATTTTGTCATATGTAAACATGATATGCTCTTCATTGATAGATAAAGCAATAGTGAACCTATGGTATAAATATTCAAGAGAGGTGTGAGGATGAATATAAGTGTTAGCAAAAACTATCACAATTTTTTTACAATCAAGATTATCATGTAAAAAGGCATGTGTAGTCACAAAATCATGCTCTTAATATTACATTTGTACCACTAAGTATGTTGTTTTATATATGGATTTCACGTAAGAAAAGTATTGACTAATGACCTATCCCCTAGTCCTATTGTCGATTAGTTAGTTGTCGTCGCCATTTATCCCGCATGTTTGTTGTTTGTTGTTTACACAATTTTGGTTCATCTCAGGAGTCTCGTGTGTCGTCACTTAGTTATTTGTCATCTTTAGTCTTTGAATAGGGCACCTAGGGTAGGATTAGGGCACCCATGGGCACCTTGGTCCTTAATTTTAAGTGCCCTGGTCCCCGTAAGCACTTAGGTCTAATTTAGATTTTTGAGGTTGGTCTTTATAATTTTCCCTCTCATTCCCCTAGGTACTAGTCGGCATGTCGGGTCATTAGTGTCAAAATTTGAGCAAGAGATCCCTATATAAACATAACATACTTACTATCTTATGGGCAGAATATCTACTACTAAGGGCTAGCTATCTACTAAGGCAAGGGACTTGCATTTGGGCATCATTACATCACACACACTGCATAGGAAAGGAAGTCTATTATATTCCATCCACCATTTTGCATTTCATCTAGCTATTGCCCCTATCTTCATGTCATTGGCGCTAGGGCACCCTAGGCACACTATTGCACACATAAGCACACAAATTACATTGTCCGAATGTAGTGCAACACTTAGTCAGTAAGTCCACCATTGTGGGTCTGCTAAGGTCTGGTCGACCCCTTTATATACATATTTATTTTTTTAGGGTTCGATGCTTTGTTCGTGGGTATTATAGGTGAATCTTCATTGCAGGTTTACGGCATCGTCAACGAAGTTACTACGAAAATCACGTGAAAATATTTATACATTGCGAATGTCTTGCGACACTTCCGCATTCGGAGTCCCAATTTTTCGTGCACTGAGCACCCATATCATGTAGACTAGGGTGCCCACACGCCCTAATCCTCTTCCAGGTCACCCTTGTCTAGTTAAATCTCCATCTGTTACAAATTCCTGGGTTGTACCATCATACTTTGCTTCGTCCGTGCATCATCCTATTCGGTCTCGAACCTCAACGAGGCAAGTCATTTTCGTGTTGGTTAGACGTTATCCCTCCTATTTTAAATTATCTCACTTCATTTAAATATAAATGAAATTACTTAACATTCATATTTTAGTTTATACCAGTTATTTCATTACCGTGCCTAACTTAGATAACAATAGAATATTCATATTTTAGTTAATCAACATGGAGAGAGACCTCCATGGTGAAAGGACCCTAAGATAATGAGGTGGAGAAGAAGAGAGGATGCAAGAGTGCTTGAACGTCGGGTTTACCAAAATTATTAACTAAAATAAATTTATTCTAGTGTAATCTAATGCTATAGAGCAAAGAGATAAATGAAATAATGCAATACAAAAATTACTCAAGCAACTAAGAAAGTGAAAGATGAAACCCTAATGTGCAAGAGAGGGTTAAAAAGTCCTTAGCTGATTCGATGAAGGTGTGGGATTGTGTCGCAATGTAAACTAGGTAATCAAGAGGAGGAAACAACCACACAAAATCCTGAGAAAGTATAGATTTGAGCTCTGTGACTAGACCGGGGTGTCCGGAGAAGGATAGGGGTGTCCGTGGGTGCCCTAGTCTCGCTGAAATTTCCAGAAACCTCCTTTGAAGTGTTTTTGGATGTTCACCTGTGTTCTCCTTCATCGTGTATGTCGATGTATGATTGCCAATGTCACTATAAGACTTGTAATAAAGCATCATCTGTAAACCTCGACAAAGCATCAAAACCCTAAAAAAATAAAGATGCATATGAAGGGGTCAGACTATCCTCAGTGGCCACAACGGTGGACTTACTAACTGAGTGCTACACTACATCTCAGACCTAATGTAGTTCTAGGTGTGTGTGTGTGTGTGTAAATCGTGCCCTAGGTTGCTTTCTTGATCGCACGCACTTTCAGTGAAGTAACGAGAACATAAATAGATGTAGAATGTAGTAAATGTGTGCATGGAAATAATAGACTCCCTCATATGAAGTGTGATGCAGATGAACTAGCCTTGTGTGCCTTATGATGGAGCTAGATGGATGCAAATGTAGCTTTAGGTGCCTTTGATGGATGCAACTCTAGATGGTGATAGTAGATGCTTAGTGCTTGGTCCCTCATTATGGTCACATAACTTTATATTTATATGGTTATCTTGTTCTAATTTCGTAATTAACCCCGAAAATGCTGACCACCAAAAATATAGAAATCTCAAACAGCTAGAAAGTGCCCAAAAGGTGAGAGTAAAGTGAAAAGAGGATTAGGGCGCCCTAGAGGGGACCAGACACTCGGGGCACCCCCTGCCCTAACTAGGCGCCCTAGTCATAAATAGGAAAAAATAGTATGACAATACAAACTAGGAAAGTGCAGGTGTAAGATAAAAATACGACAACAAGCAATATAAAAATGACCAAAGACATGGGTTAATTATTACTCTCTTCACTTAAGAACCATATGAATAGTAGTATGAGACCGAGACTAAATAATGACTCCAAGTGCGTGATTTATTGATTTAGTGTTTTGACCTAGGAAATCTCTTAGCCTTCAAAGAAAAATATAACAACTTGCATGTGCGTACTTCCATTTTTTTCAAGGGCGTAAAGTGTCAACCAAACTTATAGTTTGAAATATCAACCCTTGTGGTATGGAATGGTCCCCTTGAGCTTAACCTTGTTCCTTGTTTCTATAGCATAACCAAACACCTCTTGGGACTTATCTATGCCTTAGAAATGGAATTTTTTTTCCATTGCCTTTGATTATAGGAACACCTTTAAGTTTTTGGAGGTCTTGGGGGAATTGGTTGTTGAACGTTATATTTGGCATGTAGTCGAGCATAAATCCTTTGGGGTGAATGGGGATAAATTTAAAACTAATTTTAGGACCTTTTTGAGGTTAATGTGTGGACATAATTTTGTATCTAAACCTTAGCAGGTGGGATTGTTAACGATAGGATGTTGGCCCATTAGAAAGGTGAAAATTGTGACTTGTTCCTTACTCCTTGCTAAGTCTCTTTTTTTTCTGACACTAAAGATAATATGAGATGTATCCTTTGAGAACATGATATTCTAGGACTTTAACTTTTGACTTGAACACAAACCAATTGTGACTCTTTTGTATCTTATAAATGGTCCCAATCATCTCTATCTTCAAGATGTGCCACAAGCATAAGGTTAGCTGAAGATTATCCTCTTATCCTCTTGTAATCTTTTTCCTTGCAATGAAAACTAAGTAAAATGATGAATAACCTTGCCTCTTAAGAAATAAACCCATAGTCCAAGAACGTGTGTTGGACAACGTTTATGTGTTCAAAATGTTGGGAACTAACATTGGGTTTTGCAAAATAATTACAATTGAAATGTGAACCAATTAGTGTACACTTATTTTAAGATATTCACGATGTGTAATAGAGTTATTAAGTTTTGAGAAGAGGGGATTTATTCCTTGCATGTTAATGCTCTTTAAACCAATGTTAACACTTTCATGTGGTTAAGTGTAATTGTTATAAATTAAACCCGAAATGAAATAAACAATGTGTATCATTGTGAATGAAACTACATGCTCTCATGTTTAATGGATTCAATACCTATAAGGTTAAATAAGGAAATGTAAATGGTAGTGAAGTGGAAATCATATTAAATTAAGTGTTAAACAAAGTAAGGGAAATGTAATCTAGAGAAAAAGGAAAATGTAGGTTTTCCATGCTAAATGATCTTCAAACCTTTAAGGCTGAAATTAGATTTTTGAACACAACAAAGATTGAACCCTGAAAATGTGATAGTGTGGAAGGTGCCAATTCATGTTGTTCATGTCGTGATTGTGTCATAGTCTCATACTTGCTCATTTATCTAGGTGTGACATTGGTTGCACATTGTGTCATGTTGACATTAGCGTATTCTACATGTTGGTGTAGTGTTACATGTGGTGTTGTAAAAACCCTTGTAAGTATTTTGGTGTTCTTGCGCATTGTATCAAGTAATATGAAAGTTTAAAAAATTAATATGTTATGTTTTGTATTGTGTTTGGGACCCACATGGTTGGGCGCTACAACCCTAGGAAACGATTGGAGTGGATGCCATTCTCACAAGTTCAATTAAGATTTTTTCCCATCAAATAAATAAATAAAAGTTGGATGCATTGTCATATTTCAAAATTTTCACGTGGTCTTAATAAATTACAAATTTAGAGAAATTACTATAAAGACTAAAAATATGCTATAGAATTATTAGAGAATTCGAGAACTATTCTATGAATGGAGATAATTAATTACATGACATGTTATGATCTTGGTGTGTAGATTCACTAATGCCTCGAGGTTTTGGTGTAATGGTTCGTTACATTTGGTATCAAAGTGACCACCTGTGTTCTAATCCCACTCGGTTGGTTACACCGTGTAGCCGGGGCTTGTGGGGCACCTAAACGTCGGTGAAGTGGGGCTCATACATATGGGAGTGTGGGCACAAGCCCAACATGAGGTCGGGCTCTATGGAAGCATGGTGGGATGTTATGATCCTAGTGTGCGGATTCACTAACGCCTCACTTGGTTTTGGTGTAACAGATTCGTTACATGAGGTGCTCAAAATGCAACACATATTTCTTTTATACAAGGTTACTTGCAGTCCGAATTACAAATATAAAGTGGGCGATGGGACTCAAACATGAACAAAACACCATTGTTTTGCGAGAGAAATAAAAATGCTTTTGTAGATCCTATGGTTTTGTGAAGAGTGGTATTTGGACCATGTCTATCAATTTCATAAAAATAATAGACATTTTTAGCCCCTCTTTCCTCCCCAACCTACCAAAAAAATAACAAAAATAGATATTTAAATATTTCTTTCCTCAATTATACTCACCTTTATTGGCTACACTAGTGACATTATAAAAATACGTGAACCTTTTCTTAGAAAAATTTACACACCTGCATAATTTGGAGTTACATTAGAGAATGGGTAACAATACCAACAAAATTATATGAGCTCATAAATATGCCATATTTGTTTTTACTTGCAAAAATATTATAATATCTTTTTATGTGTATGCGTCAATTTATGTTACTATATAATAATATCAATAAATGAGTCAATTAATATTGAATCTTTAGGTAAATTGTTTTAATGCTAAGTTTTAAAAATAATTGACAATAAGAGAAATGTTTGGATTTAGGTGCCTCTTAATCGCTTTGCTTTCTAGGCAATTACTTAGTTCGCTTAAGAAGTAATCCGACTTTCACAAATGGGCATCTAAGAATGCTAAGCTTTGATATATGTACATTCTAATTTGTCTCTTAATGCACACAAATGAAGAATATACTAGAGATCATAATAAGAGTTGAAAAATTCATCCAAAGACTATTGATTTTGATGCTTCCGCTTACTAGTTTGTCCCAAATTTCACCGCTCAAATTTATCGATGATAAAAAATTAGGGAGTTCTTCGTAAAGATTGGAAAATGGAACTAGCGGTGGAGTTGCTTCTATCATTTATAGAGATGCTTTTGAAGAAAATCTAAATGATATATTCTAAAAAGGTTAGAATGTAATTATGTAAATATGAAAGTTGAAGCAAGTTGAATGCTTTGAAATTTCATGAATATAAATATTTTTAAATCTTTTATATTTTATGGACTAAAATTGAGTATTATATATATAAAGGAATATTTCCATGTTGTTTCGTAGTCAAAGGATTTTTAAAAATAGCGTTTCTACGTTTGGAACTACCTGTTTCTTGGCAAATTTTACTATTGGACTGCCCATTATAATTTATAATAAAAATATGAGAGAGTTACAAGAGCGGGGAAAACAAGCAACTCACAAGTCCCACAAAAAAGCCACAAAGGCACCAAAAACTGCCCAAATGGAAAATAGAAAATGCCACAAGGGAAAACATCAACACCACATTAAAATAGACTAGAGAACACTAAGCACATGCCACCACTCCGGGAGGAGGAGGAGGATCATCCCGAGGAGGGATGAAAAATCCACTTGATAACTCTGCCCAAGAAGGAATAACTTGTCATCCATCTTGATCAGGCATTTGAATCTGCAAAGGCACCATAATTTCCTAGCTAGGGGGCAGAGAGCTAGCAAATACTTGAGCTCCATGAGGAGGAGAGGCCCATCGCATAGAACTAGCCGTGACCTTCTCCCAAGAAGGAGGACTCCAAATTAAACCCCGAAGAGGACGAAGGCAAGGGCGACCTCGGGGAGAGGAGGAGCGATGGCTGCGAGAGTGGCTTCCGCGACACGCTCCTTGCAAAACAAAAACAACTTGAGCATGGGAAGAAGACAAAACAAAATTTTAAAAGATTCAGTCAAGAGCATAAGGGGCATTTTTGATTAGGAAATCCAATGTAACTAAATTGTTCACCAACAAGAAGACCCTGAAAAATAAGGCACCATAGAAAATGGTTGAATTTAGGTTTCAACAAAGGGTTCCTTTGGCATGAGTAACCCATCGAGTGTTGAGTTTAGAAATGACATGCAAAATAGGACTAAATAGCTGGTAAATTGTGCCAAAATTATAATGAAGATAAGAAATATTATGATTCCACTTGCCAATCCCGCCACCAAGCATCCAAAGGTTTAAGACCTAGTTTATGAAGCATGGAATCCGACATCAACTCTTGAATTATGTGGATAGATGGAAGGTTCAAATTGGAAAGATTTAATTTCATCTTGAGCTCGGGCTAGGAAATCCAGTCTCTATAGAAATCAAATCTTGAATGGTGTGTATCCCTTTTTGAGATAAACAAAGAGCTTTGATGCCCAGAGTTTCACCAATTGGGACACTATATTTTGTGATAATGGGAGACCACAAAATCTTCTAGAAATTGAAAGAGAGCCTAGTACGAAAGTTGTCCCCATTCCATTGTAAAAATAGTTTCACAACTTCAAAGGCCTTCTATATGCTCTTGGTGATAAAAGTGCCAAGAATAATAAATAGTTGCCTTGGTGATAATTAAGGTATGTAACATTATATTATTCCAAAATATTTTTCCATATGGTGAACCTGAAGTAATGTAGTGATGAAGCAAAATTTTCCAGCTTGATTATCTATAAGGAAATTCACCACCCATTTAAAACATAAAGCGATGCTTTGTAGGAAAACTTCAATAATACTCATGCCACCTTGATCGCGGGGCAGACGAAAACCTCCCAAGCGACTGATGAAATCCAACTGAACTAGAAATTTTACACCAAAGGTAATCTCGAGCATCTTGGCAAGTTTGGCAAAGGAAGCCCGAGATGGGCACCAACAAACAGAATAATAAACATGGGTGGCCGCAAGAATCTTGGTACACACCTAAAATTTACCAACTAAAGAGAGAGATTTAGAAGACCACCGAGAGACCTTATGCTCAACTCTCAATCACATATTTCCATAAAGTTGTAGAATCACTATTAAAGGAAAAGGAATGCCCAAAAATTTAAATTGTTCTCCACAAGCAATCGACTTCTAGGGGTAAGATTTTTAACCATCGGGCATAAGCCAACAACTTTTCCAATAGCCCAAAGTTTTAGCCATATGAATGCTTTGGAACTCAAGAAAGACAAAAGATATCAAGGCATTCAAAAACTTCAACCAAATTTTTCTCATTTTTAGTAAGGGTGAGAAAAGAATCATCAACAAAGTGCCCATTAATGAGTTGAGTAGAATGATCTGTAAAAAAATTCCCTAAATGCGACCCTAATTAGCTTACTTAGTGATAAGATATCCAAGAGCATTGACGGATAAGAAACAAAAGAGCAAAATGAAAACAGACACCTGTTTGATAGAATGCAAAAGGACAATCACAGAGGAATGTTGACCATTGATAGTAAGGTAATTAAAAGCATTAGAAAATAAAAGGTTGAACAACCAAGGTAAAAAAATCACCAAAACTTAAAGGCTGTGGCACAAACAAAATAAAAGGCCATTCGATACAATCATAAGCCTTTTCAAAGTCAATTTTAAGAAATAAGGGTCATTGCAGAGACAATTGAGCCCATTCCATTCCTTCATAGAACACAATAATATTATCTAGAATATAGCAAACTTTTCCAAAGCTCATATGCTTGGGTCAAACTATATTTGGTAAAATATTGGCAATGCGAAGAGCAAGGGCCTTAACAAGAATTTTGTAAGAAACATTCAACAAAGTGATAGGCCGCCAACTAGTAATCAATTTAGGATTGAAAACTTTAGGGATGAACTTGATGTTTCCTTGATTGATGAAGCTCCTAAATAATTGATTGAGAGCTTCATTGTAGACCCGGCAAAGCTAGGCCAAAAAAGACCAAGTGGATTTGTAGAATTCACAAGGAAAGCCATCCAGTCTTGGACATTTATCATCGGTAAGGCACAACAAAGTTGCATATAGCTCATCCAACGTAAGAGGGGCGTTGCTCTGAGCACGATCCTTGGGAGAAAGTTTGATAGGAACCACCTCAATACATTGTTGCATTATGGCCGCTCGCTCATTATTGATCTCTTGTGCTTGGAAAATTAACTGATAGTGCTTCGAAAAGCATTAGTGATTTTGGGAAAAACCAAGAGCCGAATATGAACAAATTGAATAGCTTTAATATGTTCATGAGCATGCTTGGCTTGAAGGGATTTGAAAAATTTCTTAGACTCTTTGTCTTCCACCTTGAGCCAATGCAACTTCGACTGGATTTGAGCACCATGGGATGAGTGAGATTCCATGAGCTTGAGCCTATGTCGAATGTTGGCACTTTAGAATCGAAGAGGGGTGTCAAGAGGATTGGATTCGAGGAAAACAAAACCCTCTAGAATTAAATGTGTAAAGCCGAGTCCACTCGCTTACGCACTTGAGCAACCTGCTTACCAAATTTGCGAGAGGAATTGAGTAGTGCGTTGAAATTCCGCTTCCCACCACTCAATCCAACTGGCAGAAAAAGGTGGACGTGGTGCCATGTTCCAAACTTTAGCAATAAGAGGGACCACCCCGAGTGACTCAACAAGGATACATTAAGAAATAATTGATTTGACGAGACTTTGAAAGGCCCCGCGTCGATAAATCTTAAAAAGATCGAGACATTGATATGACAAAATTACATTTGGCTATACCTTGATAGGGGAGAGCATTACATGTCAAAATCAAATATTTTCTACTTTTGAGAGAGAAGTACACGATCAATCCTTTTAAATACCCAATCACATCCTTCTCAAAGATTGGTCCAAGTATACCAAGATTGAGACTTAAATTCCTACCACTTTGTTGGGGTAGAGGATTGGAAAGCCCCCAATGAATATTAAATTAATACCGTGCCACAAAATTGCTAATACACCAACACATATGGAGGGCATCAAACTTGTTGTTACGATGTTTAATCATATTAAAATCACCACAAACCGAACAATAAGAAAAAGGTAAGTTATCACCTAATAATTTCTATAACGCCGTTCTTTTTGTGCCATCCGTAAGCTAGGAAAATACACTACTAACAAGGAAGTAAAATATCAATAATCATACCTCCTCCTTCGCGTTCCGTAGCAAACCTCGGAATGGGCTAGGAAACTTGGATTGAGCCCTGATTGTGTGATATGTAGGTGCTTTTCTTCAAGACGGAGCAAGACCTTCCTGCAACAACAATCCTCTTACTTTGCACTAGATGGGAAAAAGGATTATGAGGTTATTTAGGCATTAGGATGAGGTAAAAGGATGTTCTTTGCTCAAAGGATGCAAGAACTTAGATATGGCATTCAAGCTTATTCTCCGTGTGTTTAGAGGGGAGGGGTAAGGTTGTATTTATAGCTTGGGGGAGTGATTAACTTAGATTAATTTAAGTAATCATGGTTTGAAAATGTGGGCAAGATTAAGTGAGTGGTTTGAAAATGTGGGCAAGATTAGGTGAGTGGTTTGAAAATGTGGGCAAGATTAGATGAGTGGGGGCCATGAAGAATGGGTGAGGATTTGAATTATATTTTTAATTCATAAGTGGAGGATTTTAGGTGAGTGGGGACCACGAAGGGTGGGTGAGGATTTGAATTTGAATTTTTAATTCAATAGTAGAAAAACATGGAGAATAATGACATGTGGTGAGGATTGGGTTATTTTTTGGATTTTGAAATGGATAATTAATCAAATTATATTTGATTAATTCGAAGTGTATTTTTGTGGGAAATGAGGAGGGTAATTAATTGATTTAGGACAGATGTGAAATTAGGGTGTCTACACCATCATTGGGAGCATAAACATTAAGAATACTAAAAAAAAGATCATTAATTGCCATAATCAAGCACACAACCCGATTTGAAGGATCTTGGCCCGAGGAGGTGATTAATGAAAAAAATTGGGCAATGGAAATACTAGCACCACCTTTGCCATCAATATGTTGAGTATGAAAATGTGAAAAAGAGGAGCAATACAAGTTAGCGTATTCTGAAGCAAAAAACAAAAGATTTTAATTTCCTGTAAACAAATAATATCCAAGCAACTAAAACACCGAGAATCTAACCACATAGATTATTTGCGAGAGGGATTTGTGAGACCCCTAACATTCTAAGAAATGAAATTCATGAAAAATCAGACATGTCAAACTCCCCCTGACCGTCTAGAACGCCATCCTCTGAGCCAAGGATTGCAAAATTATTAGCAAGTGGGATTTGGTCTGAATTAGAAAGATCAACATGAATGGAGTGGCGTTTAGCCCCATTATCCTCGCGATCCATGAAACACCCGCAAAGGTTGACTGTGTGAGCGACATAGGGGTAGAGATGTTAAAGTTAAATTCTTAGAGTCCTCTCGTTTGTGATGGAAAAATTGGCTCTCTCGAGGGCTTGGAAGGAATGGAAACCGATGAGGGGGAAGGACCTAGACATGACTTATCCTTGGACGAAAGAGGGGAAGGAGAAGGAGCAAGGGTCACCATAAAACTTGATTTTTCACCTGAAGCCTTCTTACCTTGAGTGCATCCAATCATCACTAATTAGTTGGTAAATCACCTTTGGCCTTGGACACCGAGGTTACATCACCACGGGTCTAGAGGGAGATAGAAGAGGACAACTGTGTATGCGATGGTCTAGGGATTGATAGTGAAAACAAGTGTTGGGGAGGTTGAAATAAACCACCCTTTGAGATATATGCAGGGACCCAACTTGAATATCTAGATGGTCCCACAAATATTTAGTAAGGTCAACTTCAACACAAACCCATTTATTGGGACGAGCGTAAAAAATTATCCTGCTCATGGCATATCGCCATGCCAATAGGTTTAACTATCTCTGGAAGGAAAGACCGAGATGAATGGGGAGTCTAGGAAGCTTGATCCAAACCGATATTTTCATAGAAACTTGGCTGGTAGGGCTAAAGGCGGAGACCACCGGTAAAGTAGAAACATGATGTTACCTAAATACCAAAAATCAGCCTTAAGAAGGAGGGCTTGGACTTGAGAAGGCTCACGAAATGAAAAGAGATAAAATCCCTTGGTGAGATTATAAATTCTTGAAACTAGGATACCATTGGACTCCCAATGGTTCTTTATCCAATTTTACATATAAGATTAAGAGGGAATGCAACCACATAAATAAGCAATAAGGTAGTTGTTACGATACCATTTGACCATAGGGTCTAAGAATTCATCAGAAATCACAACATCCGGGGATGATTCAGAGTCCATACCTCATTGTAGACCTTTGACACAAACTTCCAAGCACATTTGGGAGCCATTTCCACCACCAGTTGCAACAATCGTTGCAATGGATGGAGAGGTAGCCATTTATAGGCTACTCATCTCCTTATCGGTGGGAAAACAACCAAATAACACTATGATAGGACCGTAAGGAAAAACCTAAAATGGCTAAGGAGACACAATACAAACAATTGGGAGGATAATAACACTTGTATGAAACCCTAGCAGACTCAAGTCTCTCTTTTCATTCGGTTTACACCTATATCTTCTTGGAAATTTTTAAGTTTTCAATTAAGTTAATTTATATTTTTAGTTGGTGCAATTGTTTGGGTAGAGTGACATTTTGAAAATCAACGACAACAATGTGCTAGATTTTGTGCAATACAAAATCCTCAAAGTCCTCGCTATCTTTATGATTAAGCACAACAAGTTATTGATTAATGTGCTAAGAAATCTTGTTTCCTATCTTCATACCCAAATCCCGATTCTAAGAAAACTATGCCGGAATGATATTTATGTCTATGAAGAGAGCTTAGAGCAGACACCGTAGCTTAGAGCAGATACCACGAGTAACTATTTCCATTTGTATGATTACAATAAGCATCATTATTTTTTTACAAATACTCTATATATGCGTTCACAAACAAGTAGCTCCTCATCATTTTCACTCATACATTATACTATATTTTTATTTGAAGACAAATGCCTAAGTTGCATTCACAAAGAAAAATCGAACACCATTTAGATACATTTTGAATCATTTCATATATTTTTTGTAACCTAAAATCTTACTGCAACATAGACATTCCAACAACATTAATCAATGTGATAATTAGGTGTACAAATGAGAATATCGTTAGTATTGGCCATTATTTGTTCTCAAGATAACATGATCAAGAAAAGTAAGTTAGCCCTCATGTAACATGACATTCAGTGTAATATTTTCTCGCTATATCTAGTATATTTATTTGGAGAGATATCAACAAATATAGTTACACTAAGACACCCGAAGGCATTTCCAAATATGGTTTTCAAACACACATCGGGGAATTGAAGATCCAAGATTTTGTGTTGGTGTCGGTGACGTTTGGCTCCATTAGGACTATTGATTAGTTGTCCAAAACATTAGGTTTTCCTAGAGGGTGGCAGGAGATTACTTTTTGACCTCGCCGAGATAGGGGGTCCATTGAGCGTATCTTCCCGGTATGTTGGTCAATAACCAATGTGGCACTTTGACCGTACACGGTACCATCTCACCCATGCTTTATCGCCACCCGCCATTCCCTTCTCCAGATTATATTTTCTGATGATGCTACACCAATTTTGAAAAGCAAGACAAATAGGTGACATGAAATGAAATGACCGAAGGGAGATGGAGATGGATGACGTGATCTTCATCTGTTCAGGAAAAATGGGCAGCATAAATTTGAAATTTGAAATTTAAATATAACTAAAAGCCCGCGCATTCCTAATTCTTACAAGGCAAAGGTTGCTTATTTTGGCCTGGAAAAAGTCCTGCAAGCTAGCAGAGCTGAATCTGGAACAGTTTTTGTAGGAAGTCATGGCTATATTGCTCTTTGGTAAACATTAACTCCTCCATTTTCTTCGATCTCTAACAAATTCCTACTTTTTTTTTTTAAAGAGTACCCATCTTTCACAGATCTTAACATGGATTTTAGTTATAATTGTTGCATATTTGCAATATTGACATTGTTTTTGACAGTTTGTTTTTCATTAAAGGTTATGTATTTTGTTGCAGAATATGCATACTCTTTTAAAGATCACAGAGAGAGTGATGTTTTCAATTTCGGTGTGGTTTTGTTGGAGCTGATAACGGGAAAGCAATCAAACGAGCTAGAATTTGGCGAGAACAAAGATATTGTTTTGGATTACTCACGAGAATCGTAGCAAGGAAAATGAAGTGGATGTCCTCAACTCAAATATTTCCATGTCATTTGAGGATATGTTAGAGGTGTTGACTCCAAAAATAGCACCCCGTGGAGATGAACAACAAACCCGAGTGGGTTGGCTCTAAGAAAGTTATGAATGATGAAAAGTTCTTGTCGTTGATAGCCAAGGGTTCGCTCAAACTCAACTCAAGGACTCCAATCAAGGAAGTGATCAAGAGGAACCTTCCAAAGGGGACGGCTTTACGTTCTTACTACGGCTCTTCCCGGACTAAGGTGAGAGGACCTACTTGGGGTATCCGAATAAAGGAAAAGCTTTCGGTGGCTTGGTTTCCCTTATGGTTAGTGCGAACTTAGTTTGGAGGAAGTGCAACTACATATACAATACTTCTTTCAAAAGAGTTGTCACTTGATTTATTGTAAGCACTTGACATCAAATATAGATAAAAAAGAAGATAATAAACAAATTCAAATATTACATTCTTCTTTTAATGATATTGGATCACAAACGTGGTGGGTTTCTTGAAAAAGCTTACTGGTAATAAAAAAATTTAAGCTCAATTTTGTAGAATAAGCATATGTATGGTTTTCAGGTATGATATGCTTAGTAGGTATGAAGGTCATTGGTTGTTTGTTATTGAGATTTGAAGGGGGAAGGGTAGTTGATTTTATGACCTTGGTATCTTAGTGTTCCCATGGAAATAATCCATCCTTAACTATGATGCTTGAAAAGAACAATCAATTTAACATAATCTGTGAAATAACATTTGCATTCATTGATACTCAATTTGCACAAATGTCATCTACAGTCTTCACAATCCTAACTACAAATCATGGAGTTAGAGATGAGATAAATAACTTGTTGTATTTGTCTTATACACCCAAAAGACCCTTAAGGGATAACAAAATCTATTCAAAAGTGATGTTGCCTTTAGGATTTTACAACTGAGCTGAACCATTGCAAAATATACACTATTCTACAATGCCCACAGTGACCAGAAGAATACAACAACTAAGAAATACCCTTGTGTACTTGACAATGTAAATCTAATGCAAGATAGTAACAAAACTATATTGCCTCATTCATTCATTCAAAACATAAGAAACGAGAAAGTATAGCTTGATCAAAACAGTCATAATCTATTCATGTAAGTTTTGGCTAGGGGACATAAACAAATGCCTTTAAAACCTACTAATGGTTGTATAATGCAACCACCTTAGCTCTTCCTTATAGACTTAGACACATACAGTCTTGTAAGAAACTAGAAAGTGGAACTAAAAACTGAACTTGATAAAAATTCTACAACTACCCCAAATCCACTTCTTGCACAAAATGGAAGACCTTCATAATATATAGCAGATGAGAGAGAGAAAAAGAAGAAAATCTGATTTACCTCTTCACCCACCAATAGGATGCATTAAAGTCTGAAAAGGAGCATGGACAACTTGCCAAAGTCATTCATTCCTTTTATCTTGCGTGTTTAGAGAAGAAACAAACACCATACTTCATCAAGATGGGTGGTTGACCAACACTGGGACTGCAACTTGAATGCAAAAGACATTTTTGCTTTTTCTTCCACCAACTATCATCAATTTATGAATCTAATTCAACACTAAAGTGGAAGGATTGAGAAGACCTTTCCAATGATATAAATTTTGTAAGAATTGGAGATATGGATTGAAAGATATGGCCCTATGAAGTTTTGCATGTTAGGATGAACATGAACTTGATACGTAGAAGCCTTTGATTGGTCTTGGAGATTGATTTTGCCTACGTGTGATTTGATTTTCCTTTACCACGTGTTGGGCTTTGGTTGGATACAAGGTTGGGTTTTACATACACGTATACTTGCTTTGTCCTTTAACTACTCCTTCCTTCTTTCTAACCCAACACCTTTTACTAAATTCTGCTCATCCTGGGGCTTGAGATCCGTCAGAGTCTATTGGCCTGAAGTGTGGCAGAATGACACCACGTGTCCACCTTTATACCCTTGATCTGTGCTATGCTCACTATGAAGTGCAAGCCAATAAGACAACACCACACTCCTTTGCCTTGTCAGACTTTGCTTTACCCATTATGAAGCATGAGCCAATAGGAAAGCCCCACACTTACTTCACAATTCACCTTTGACAACCCCTTTATTGACAATCGTGAAACATGAGCCAATAGAAAATCTCCATGTACCCTCCCTGTGTCAGACCTCCTTGCACGTGCTTGTTTTTTATTGGTTGTGGGGTCGGGCAGACCTGAAATCCATTTAAATCCAACTCACTTCGAGGACTTTACGTCCACGAGCCCATCGCTTAGAGTTGTGACGGAATGTTGCCACGTGTCCTACTTGGACCGTTGATTTTCTATCGTGTGTCACCTTCTGATTGTACCACCTAAACCCAGGACATACTTCCTCCTAAAAAGAGTCATTGTCTTGATGACATATTCCATTCATTCAAGAAAGTAAAACACTTAACCAATAAGACACAACAAACAATATATTCTCGAAACCATGACTATAACTCAAAATTTTCCAAAGAGTTTTCACTTCAAAATTTCTTCAAGTAGTAATACTTTGATAAAGATACTAACTCGAACATAACAAGTAGTCATGACTCGATGGTCATTACTACTGATCACCAAAATCAAGTGGCAACAATTAAGAATATTTTCTTTTTAAACTTGATCAAATAGAAAAGGAAAAGTAACCAACATGTCATCCGTATTTTCCCAAGTTGTGATTTCTTCAGAATACTAGTCCAATTGGACCTTACATTGAGAAATATCACAATTTCGAGCTACAACTTGCGTGTTTCCAAAATCCTTATGGGCTCAACTGTGATGATCCTGGGATCCTGCACCTACAATGAATCCCAATTTAGTATATGAGTTAATTCAACAACATACTTTTTCAACAAGGATACATGGAAGACATCGTGCATTTTGGACAACGCAGAGGTAAAGCTAGTATGCATGCTATAGGACATGTTGGTGCTCAAATTAGTCTCGCCCCATTTGTCATTAAAATTCTTCAGATTGCGGCCTCTGTTATGTTTTCTGTCTCCCCGGGCTCAAATGGTGGTTGTCCTGCATTTTATGGTTTGACGGGTGTAATTTCCCGGTCAAAATTACTTCTTGGCATTAGTTGAAAAGTGGCCCTTTCTAGTTGGATGCACCATTGTGACATGTGGCAGTTTGAAAAGTCAAAGAGGTGGGGAAGCGGACCATCAGAGGAAAAATTAGATTTTTGCCTCTTGACATCAAAAGGATTAAAATCTCAAAATGGCCTGCAAGCTCGATAAGGGAAAAGTCAAAGCTTGCTCCAGTCAATGACGGAGCTACGGGAAAACTTGGAAAAATTTCCCTTTTCCAAAAAAGAGGTAAGATGGCAGAATTTGGCCACGGTTCCATTGGGGCCCACCTTAGGACACGTGTCAGGCTCATTTCCCAAGGGTAGAGATGCGGAGCAAAATGTGAAATTTTTCCATGTCTCCAAAAGTTGTAAAAAGTCAAAGGAACCCCTCGAGCTTGTTTTAAAGTTGAATCTTCCACGTGGACGGCCCAAATTCAAAGTAAAGATCAACGACAATTGTGAGTCTGAATATGATTTTCCCCATTTTTACTGAAACGCTCCTGGAAGTGCGAGTCTTCATGATTTCTTGGTGTTTCCTACATGCCAAACAGAGAGGAGAGTTAATTTTGATATCTAAGTTTGGTGGGGAGATCTGGAGATGTCTTTTGCCATTAAAGTGGTCTGACTCTCGGCTCGATATGATTTTTTTGTTTTTCTTTTCCCGAGCACACAAGGAACCAGATTTGACATATTAGGGGTGGAAGTGGTTGGCAAGTTGAAGGAGGAGTGTTCTACCAGATGAAGGAGTTGAATGCAGGAGATATTCGAAGAGATCTTCCCCTCGAGCACTGGCGACTTTTGTAGATTTGATCCCAGAAATCGCGATTGTGATCATGGCGAGCATTAGTGCACTCAATGTCTGGATTTTTGGGAGGAAAAGGGGCTCTGTTGTAAAGGTTATAAATGGCACGAATTTTTTTCGTGCAAAAGGTTGGAGGTTGGAGTGTTAGAGGTCGAAGAAAATTCCCAAGAGGAAAATTTGACAAAACCTGTCTTTTGAGAATTAAATCGAGAAACCTAATTATCTCTTTTTGTATTGACTTTTATCGTGTCAAGGTGGTTGCAAGTGTACAACCATTGACAAGCTCTGAGACTATTTTAGAAACTTTGCCCCGCTGATAAATTTAATCAAATTCGAGTTATTCTCAGATGTTGATCTTGAGCGAAATGTGTTTGTTTCATTTCTCGAATGTCTCTAAATAGTTTTTCTTGTTCTTGTTGCAATCTTGTATCAAAATCTGTCTTAATCACACAGTCCAATCCTTGTGACAGCTTTAGTGGCATCTATGTAATCTCATTTCTCGTAAGAGCTTTCATCACTGGGGTGAAATAAACAATTTAAAATCACTTTTCTTTCATTCGTTGATAGAGATTGTAAGCCTCCTGGTGTACCTCAAAGCGTGATTGATCTTAGGTTTTGATGTTTTATTGGGTCTTTTAACTCGAGCCTTTGTGTTAGAATCTCATAGATTGTGTGAAAAAGTGCTAGTCTAGGCCTCCATTGAAGCACATATTCTGGTTAAAGGAACATTTTAGCTATTCTGAAGTATTCTGTTTTCTAGACTTTCCATTTTGTAAGAGTTCTTAGAGATTTGGCAAATCAAGTTCATTCTGCCTCACCTCCCACCAAAAGTTATTTAAAAACAACTAACCCTACCCATACTACCCCTGTTTGTCATGTGTGTATACAAATGCATAAATTTTACTACCAAAACATGCAGAAACAATCAGGATTCCAAATGTCTTTAGTAGCCTGAACCTTGTCCAAAATGTCTCCACTATCTAGAGTGACAACTCGTGAGAGTTAGATTTTGTTGCATTGATCATATTTTCTCCAAGGTCTCCTTAACATCTTCATTAGGAAGGATATCTCCACCTCCTCCATAACAATAGGCTACAAAAGGGTCCTCTTACCCTGGTTGAAAGGCACAACCTAAAATAGTGAGGATAGATCAAATCCTCTTGAGGGTGCTATCCATTTCTCCACATTTGAGTGACAAAGGGCCAGTTAGATCTCATCCCCGGCTACAAAATGATTCATCATGATCTAATCTGTCTCTAAGTTTCCTGTCAAACCAGTGATGCTGCTCAGACTTTGAGGGAGAATCAATTTGGATACCAACAGGACGTATAACCTCTAAGATTTCAAAGGGTCCCACAAATCTAGGTGACAACTTGTCAACCTTGTCAAAAGTAATGGAACTCTTTTTGGGTTTTTCCCTAAAAAGACCTTATCACCCACATTAAATTTCCTATCCATTCTTTTTAAATCAACATAACTCTTTTGTTTGTCACTGCTTCCTTTAACCACTCACATATGAGTTTCATTTTTCCTTCCATTTTTGTTAACATTTCAGGTCCTACAACTTCCTATCTTCAATGTTATCCCAACTGATAGGTTTTTTGCACCTTCTGCCATACAAGGCTTTGAAAGGAGCCATTTTTAGTGAGGAGTGATATGTATTATTATATGTAAACTCAACCAAAGGAAGATATTCTTCCCACTTGTATTGTTGATCCATGCAATACATCCTTAAGCATATCCTCTAGGACTTGATTTACCCTTTCTATATATCCATCAATTTCTGGGTGATAAGTTGAGCTGAAAATCAATTTTGTTCCTAAGGCTACATTGTCTGCCGAAATGGGGAGTCGTCCTAGGATCTCTATTTGATATGATCAACTCCGATATTCCATGTAATCTAAAGATTTCTTGAAAACTCTTCTTACCGGATTGGTGATTTATCTTTCGATTCCTAGGTATAAAATGTGCCACTTTTGTGAGCTTATCCACCACAACCAGAATTACATCATGTTTATTTTTGGACAAGGGCAATCCTTGGATGAAATCCATGCTAATTACTTTCCATTCATACTGAGGTACATTATGCGAGTACCGCAATCTCACAGGATGTAAATATTGCACCTTAACCCTTCGGCATTCTAAGTAGCAAGCTACATAATTTGTTACATCCTTTTTCATTCCCTTCCGAAAAATTGTCTTTTATGTCAGCCAACAGCTTTTGTTACCCCCGGATGACTGAATAAATGCATCGTGAAATTCCTTAAGTACTTTAGTTCTTAATTCATTTTATTGGTTTATAGAGCACTTAGACTCGTTGAGGAGGTCATGTACAATCCAAAATCACAGCGCCTAGACTTACCATCCTTTGTTTTTGTCAACATTTGAGCACTACACCAATGAATTAGTGAATTTTTTTATTAGTGTTTTATGCATGTCTAAAATATACAATGGAAAAATTGATACAATAAGCAGATACATTGTGACAAGTAATTTCTGCCTAATCACAGTTGTTGAAGAGTAGTTTTCAAAAAAATTGGACAAAATATCCCAGCATTGTTGCAATTGTGTAAGAAACAATTCTATGGAAGAAATACACTAAAAAGAGGCTTTCCCATGTCGGACTATTGTACAGATACAGTTTTCCTGATTCTTTTCCTCTATATTTGCACCAAAGGTTATTCAAGGGCTCAAATGAAGCCAAATAATAATCTGTATTTGAGGTTTTAACATAATTACAAATGATACTGAAACTCAATCCATTCATTTTACATCCACTATATAGGTATGATGCAATATAAGGCAATCCATCATCATCAAGCTTATCTACCCTGAGGTTTGCTGTGTTTGGCTTTCCAAAATCTAAGTCTAGCTTGGATGAACTTTTAGAGTTACTGTCATCACAATCTGTCTCTGATGTGAATGTATGGAAATGCATGGTTCGAAACAGCCCACGATCTATTGATGCATGGTTTAAAACCACAGAGTCTTCCTGATTGTATCCATAATGAACATTCACAGCAACAATAGCATTTTGACCATTATAGAGCTCCACTTTCTTGAGGCACTCAGAAGACATAGTCGAAAAGAACACTGCCAGGGCCTGTGTCTGGGAGTAAATTCTGATCCTGAAGACAATCAAAGTTTTGAACATTGAAATCTATATTAGAAAAATTATGTTCATTTCAAAAATTGAGACAATATAATCAGACAATTCAACTCTATATACCAAAATATAGACCATATACGAAATACACATATTATAAACCTACAATTGAAGAATAAAAAGGATAAAGAAATTTACTTGCAGATTCCACTTCTTTTCAACCTCAGAGTTTGTCGTGCCATTAGATATAGGCAAACTGACATTTTTATTTGTGGCTGCTTTATCCTGAACCCCGACACAATAGAAAACCAAACATCTCCAATTATCAAACTTTACACTTAATAATTGAAACATGAATGGACAACATTAAACTCAATCAGCACCACAAAAAAAGTTGTCAAAGCCTAACCTCTGTTACCAAGTAGTTGCTGACATCAGGTGCAGCTGACAGTTTTGTCACATCAGTTTTGTAGAATACTTCATCCATCCTCTGTAAATGACCCTCATCAAATGGATCCAGCTCACAATGAGTAAATTGTCCATAGTCTAAGTTCTTTTCAGCCATCCTTAAAATTTCAATCCCACAAGCTATTTGAGAGTGGTTCTTATGTCATTTCAAAAACAAAATACCACAGAAGATGTTAACCACAAAAATTGCTTTCCGGGATTAAAAGCCCCGGGTATACTGAGAAAAGACAGTATAAACTTTGGTGCAGGAATCACAATTTAGAATTTTGAGGAAAACCATGGAAAAGTCCACTACAGGCAGGGGTTAAATTTGACGGCCACCTATGTCTGTCAAACAATTTTTAGTGACAGTAAATTTTAAATTTTGCCCTTCAAAAATGTAAAATAGTGTTATTTTTATAATGTTAATAAAATATATATAATATTATTCTATATATATTTAACTATTTTAAGCATATATTTGTATAATTTATGTATAAATCTATATAAAAAATGACGGTCATCCTTAAAATTTGCAAGTTGTATGTGATGGTTTTTTCAAATATTTGCAAGTTTTTACGGCTAAAATCATGAAAAACGTCTAAACGGCCGTCAAATTTAACCCCCGACTACAGAGAACCATAATTATGCCATGGCAGCAAAAACAGATCAGAAAAGGACAAACTCTGCATTGGATGTAAAACTAACGCAGTTTACATTTCCACATATGCAACCTTACCAATCAGAATAATAAGCAAGAAGAAAAAAATCCTGCATAAATTGTTATCTTGCAGGTTTTTACCAATAGTAGGATGGACGATATTTTCCACTTTTGCATGGCCTTTCAGATGAGGCAAGAAATTCATCCTATCCAACTTTAGATTCACAACACATTGTCAGGGGAAAGAGTAGCCCATTGAAAGTGTTATCAAGCATTAAAACTTGAATTTTCTTATAGTTATGAAAAATGGGATGGAACTAAGGATTATCTCCCCAAAGACTACAGAATTTGCAGTGCATGGTCTCTTGATTTAGACATGGTGAACCTTCTGCATTGTCCATAAAGGAACACATAAAGCAAAGACAAGCAATGCTTGAGAATGTGAAGCTTTTATTGGAAACATGGATTGGAAGTCACCTAAAAAATCAGGAACATATAGAATTATCTCCTTTCATAGAATTTAAAGAGCATGTTCTCTTGATTTAGACATGGTGGACCTTCTGCATTGTTTATAAAGAACACCAAAAGCAAAAAATAACCAGCAATGCTCGAGTATGTCAAGTTTTCGTTAGAAATATGGAAGGGAAATTACCTAAAATATAATGAACATAAACCAAACTACTACAAAACAAAATCATACAAAAGCTTTTAATAAACATTTGGAAAAATATAGTTTTGTATGATGCTCCAGTTTCAATTTCAAGTCATTTGAGTATCATTTGATGAAGGTCAATGTAAAAGTCTGTGAATCCATCAATATTAAACAAAGTGTCTTTGAAAAGTATGAATATAAGCATATAGCTTATTGTTGTTTGTAGTAAACTGTGACTATAGAAAATGATGTGAATCAACGATTTGTGCTATGGCAAATTGGAGTTTCAGAAATGTTGTGGTGTAGAAGCAAAGTTCCACTAAATTTGACAATACTAAAAGCAACGTTGCATGAAATTCTGCAACAGTAAAAGCAAAAGTCCATTCGATTTCGCAGTGTCCAAGGTAGTAATAATGAGCAAGTAACTAGTGAGGCTGGTAGACTTAAAAACCTTTTCAAATTACTCTTTTTTTGGTAGCAGCTGCTTGCTCAAGTCTGTGCATCCTTTCTCTTGTCTAGTCTAATTTTGGATTCTGAATCTAGCAATGTTACAGTGAATGAAACTGGTGATCTATCATCATGGATTACATTGTGCAAGAGCTTGAAAACCCTAATATAATCTTGAAGATTTATTGATTGATCACATGAATTGATTTTATTCTTTCTCATTTATTGAGCAGTGTTGTCAGCTGTCAAAGGAATTCAGTCACAGAACTCTATTAGGGTAAAATGATAAAGTATTTGAAATTAGATGAAATACGACAAGCAACTAGCAAATTATAAGATGGGTGAGGGGGTGGTATGAAAAAAGTAACCTGCATAGAATTCCTGAAGTTAAAACATTTCGATGTACTGAAATGCATGGGATTTTCGATCTAGACATTTTTCCTACTATTGTTATTAAAATCATGCCTTAATTAAAATGTAATTTGTTTCAAATGTAGCATAACATCAAATTTTATAATCAACCGGAAACAATTGAAAGCTAGAATAGACTGGCCCGCTTAGCTAGTTTAAGGACACCTAAACAATAAATTTCCCTGAAACATTTTAGAATAGAAATAGAAATTTTTTTAATTGAAATGGAAAATTCTTAATTCATTCACTCTAATTTATATTTTCTTTTCAATTCTTAATAAAATGTTTGTGACGAATGTAAAGAAATATTTATGAGTAACCAAAAAAAAACACTGCTAAAACAAATATTGATGAAGTCCTTCTAAAGTCGTCTGCAAAATATTTAGTAATGCCCTTGGATTTGACTTGCTGCTATGCCAGTCTTCCAATATAGTGAATGCCCTGATTTAACTGTTTGAAAATGCAAATTCAGTCGCAGGAAGATGGCACTGACTCTGACCGGGAAAATTGTAATAAATTCAATTCAAATAAAAAAGCAAGAGCAGGAGCATATCGGAATTAGGCACGAGTTTGGAGCAATTTTCACACATAAGTTATGGAGGAGTAAACACCTACGAAGAAGTATTTTGCCGTCTAAACTATAAATTATAATTGTATTCAAATATAGACAATAATAGTAGTAAAACTATTAATAAACATTGCTCTAATAACAAATTAGACCTGAAATCTAATGACATCCACTCAAGCATTACATTTAGACATTGCAATCAATGACATATTATCTGAGGTTGTTATAATTTCTCATTCAAATGTTTTTGACACAACAAAACAGAGGTTATTGTATATATATCTCCACTTATATTTATATATATGAAATGTGGACGATTTATTTAGCAAGTAATCCCTAAATTTTGGAACTTAAATACTCAAAATTGAACAGTAATCCCTAAAAACCTCAATTGACATTATTTTTATATTAAAAAAATGTAAGATATAGAGAGACATAACAGATGCAGTGAAGAGATTCAAAGATTTTGAATTGGAAAAAAAAAAGGAAAACTTTTAGGATAGTGATAACAGTAGCAATCTTCCCAGGCAAAGACCCTGCACATCAGGGAAAACATAACAAACCTAAAATACAAAAAGCTACCTATAAAACTCTTATGTTCCTTCACTACTTGATTATATTGTAATAAGTAATATTAGCTTGATTTTTTCAGCTTGGTTAATGATTCTCAGGTGTTTCAGTTCAGTGTGCACATTAATCTTCTAGGCGTTTCTGTGTTTCAAATTACTGTGTGGCTTTACTAGACGATGCGAGGAATAATGTGAGTGACATAACCTGGGTTCTACAACATAGCAGCAGCCCAACAAAAATATGGCCCTACAACACCACATCATTAAAACAGACTTTGAAAACATGTGGAAAATAGGGCCCTACAGCAACACAACACTAAAACAGACTTTGGAAACATGTGATTGATCTAACTTTTCAAACAGTAGACCTTCTGAAAAGATCGAGTCCAAAATAGAAATATATTTGAAATAAATTGCATCTTCTATATCAAATTAAGGTAGGATTTTACTAACTACAGATAGTAAAAAGGATAAAAAGTAGCAAAAGATAAAAAAGCATGCATAGGTTCTACAGCAGAACACAGGATCAATTATCAAATTTCTAAAATCAACTGTGTAATATTTATTAATAACCATACAAGTTTAATGCGACGTAAAAATTTGGGTCTCTGGATTCCAATTTAAAAATGCAAATTCAACTCCATTTTAATTTAAGATATTTTTTATTTTATTTTAATTATTTTAATTATATGATTAAACTATTAAAAATTGCAAATTCAGTCATAAGGAGATGGGATGGGACTGACACTGATATGGTAGCGATTTGAAAAAAGAAACTATCACTGCTTCCTTAACATCTGCAAAATAATATATCATCCACCACAGAAATACCCTTCACACAGGAGAAACGATACAACCTACTTCTATAACACAAAAGCCTAAACTAGGATGGCCAGTTCACCCAGGAAATATAGGTTTCTACAACACCACAGCATGGCCAATTTATCCCCATCCACGGATAATCGACTTCCAAATTATTAAAATCTAACAGGACAACTAAGTGTAATTGCCTCAAAAAAATCATTAAATCATAAGCTGTAGCAAATTACATCCATGAGATGAAATGACATTCAGGATTTATAGTAATGACAGATGGGTATGTGATTTAATTGATATATTGTAATATAAAAAATATTTTAATTCAATACCCATAAACTGTAATTTATAATACATTTATCAAACCATAATTTATAATTTTCAAATCCTAATTGAGAAAAATCTTATAAAAAACTTGATTCCAATAATGGGGTTTACAATTTTGTTTATACAGGAGCTGTTGTAAGCATTTCAGCTGCAATTCTGCTACTACTATTTTTGGTTCAAAGTTATGGTACTGGTAAAGTGAGTTTTCTATTCTGTCCTGTGACAATTATCTGGTTCATGGCTAATACCCTTATTGGAGTATACAATATTGTAAAATGTTATGCCGGAGCGTTTAAGGCAATCAACCCTTATTACATTATCTATTTCTTCAACAAAAATGGCAAGCATGGATGGATGTTGCTTGGAAGCGCTGTCTTTGCTATAACAGGTTTCTTCATAATTATCATTTACTCACATGCTCTTGGATTTATTTTGCTTATTCTACTAATGAAACTATAACAATCTCAAGTTTCTCTCAATGAGTTCAGATATGGTTTGGCTAAAGCTTTTAGCACTATGTCTCCTGCGCTGGACAATTCTAGAGAGAGTATTAGAAGTAGCAACAATGCTATTTGATCTGTTGCTATAGTTATGCATTGGTAAATTTGCGAACTCAGATGCTGTGGATTTAGTTAATGCATCTGAAATAGAGGACCTACTAATCAGACAATTTGTGCCATTCATCTCTAGTCTAGTGCAGAAACGTGTTCTTCAAGCACTAGCTACCTTGCATGCCAATGCTTCACCTCATTGGAATTTGTTTATGCAGAACCAATGAAATTCCTTATTGGACTGCTGACTATAGTAGGGCTTAGACTGCTTAAAAGAATTATATACCACTTGTTCAGATATCTAGAAATCTCTTAGGACATGAGAATGGATTTATTTTTTGAAATTCTTACTGAGTTTGTCAAGTAAACAACAAGAAGAATATCTTGTTACTTGTTATTATACAAACAAGTTGATGCAGGCAAGCGAGCAATAAAAGATGTTGGAATACTTCCAGTGGCGGACCTGCTGAAAACACGTTGTCTGAAAGCAAAAGAAGCTTCCGCATGTGTATAAAAGGGAGCTGATGCATTCTCTACACTGCCCTCTGAAATTTTCCAGACAACCTAGATGTTAGGTAGAATCCTTCCAGCTCTAATGAACTGTCTTCTTCTAACTTGAGAGATACTTCAACTAAGCTCTTAAAGTAGATTCCCAACATAAGGATTCAATTGCAACAAATCCAAATAAATATATCAACCTCTACAAATTTTAATCAAGGAATCAAATTCCATCATCTCTTTCTAGATTCTAAACATTTCTCTGAACACTGTAAGCATCGCTTTGTTCCAATTTCCAATTTTACTTGTAGTGCTTTCTAAAGTAAGGCTATCCCTTCCTTTCAACTCTAGTATGTCACCAACTCATGCAAACACATCAAAAACAACCAGCACCCACTATATGCAACTCTTTTAAGAGATTTTACTCGGTACGAGAGTTTATGGCTACATATGTAATAGTTCTGCATTGTGATAGTTCTTCATTAAGGAGTCTGATTCTTTGAAGACTTCTGTAATATATGTAAATGATTGCTCAAGTTTGTCCCTTTTTTGAAATCGGTTTTATGTTCCATCTGTTTTTGGTATAGATTTGTTTCTATCTCTCTCTATGTAGTAAATATCTCCAATAAATTGCAGTTTTACTCATGGCTGAAAATGAAGTTAAAAAAGGGGGAAATCACCCTAATACTAGTTAGTAGAAATATTAAATGCTAAAAATATTTATTATTAAACGTTGGACTGCAAGCAAATAGAAAATAAAATCAAAACACTGAAACAACATACAAACTATGATTTGAAATGAAGCTTATTTTTAGAAGCTTCCAAAATGAGGTACCTCCAAATACATCCAATATTTATAGTTAAAAGTAATATATTAATTTATACATATTTGGTGTTTCTGCAGTGCATCATTTTGTACCATCATTTTTTCAGGAATCAGTTGTGCATTAGTATCGAGTCATTTTTCAAAACCCATATTGCATACCTCATAAAAAATAATTAGAGTTTATACAAATGAGTTCTATGAATCAGCCCCTGCAGTAAGATTCTTATAGTTTATAGATATATGGAGTATATTAATTTTTTTTGGCAGCAGAGCACTTAGGCCTGATTGTTTTTACTCTATAAAGATTCTCTGTTGAACGTCTCTCTTCAAGAAAAGAAATCTGTTTCTTCTCTTTAGAAGGTATAAGGGCTTTTTCACCTTACACAAAAGTATTTTAGGTTTTTTTGGTCAAAGTGATGTTTGAATAATCAGTTGGTCAAATGAAGGCAGATGTAGAGGGAAAGGACACAAGCCTCCCCCTATCCATTATCATTAATAACTTGGATGCCCCTCCCGGAGAAAGGGAAACAAATACTAGCGCCATCTCCAATTAGTAATGGGATTTTCCAGCAAGCTAAGGACTCAGCAGTGTTTCTTAATCCAGAAGGGCCCAAACAGAACCTTCAAATTCTTAATGATAAAGTTTTGATTTGTCAAGATATTTGTTAATGTTTTACTATGTATATAGGCCCTTCATTCTTTACTATGGCTTCCTGTTAGTCCATGTTTGCTTCACAACGGATTGCACTGATTAATTAGTAAGATCGGAGGATGTATTGCAGGATTGAGTGCTTACTCTGTATTTCCTTATGTGCTTTAATTTTTCTGGGGTATGGGTGTAGAAGTTCGGCGAACACAAAGTTTCACCGAATCACAACTTGTTTGCTAGGTTCTTCAGGACTAAATTTTTTTCGCTTTTTGGCAAAAGTTCGGTTTTGGATTTTTTCACAAGGACAGAAAAAATTTGCCATTTTGGAAAGGGTCCGGGAAGATGTAGCCATGTGCCATAACCTTCAATTCTTTTCTCCAAAAGTGTATATTTTCTCAAGCTCTACGCATTGATGGCAATATTTTTCTTATTTTCATAAAATCCATTTTTGCACCTTTTTGGACCAAGCAACTTCTTATTATTTAGAGACATTAATAATTTAATAGCAATATGTAGAGATTAATACTTAATAATAGTAATACTTGAATTTATTACTGGAATGTTTAAGTTACTTTAGTAACTAGTTACATAAATTCAATTATTTTAGGTTTAACTTTTAGTATATTATTAATAAGTATTTTAGTTTTTATTATTTTTTTGGTAATTATTCATATTTTTTATTTTTTAAAAATTTATAATTTTTTCGAGCCAAACCGAACCGAACCGAATTTTTACAAAATTCCGAACTTCCGAACTTTTTTCCCTATCCGAACAACCCGAACTTTTCGAACATGGTAACTATGGGTATGGGTGTGAAGATTTTCACAATCACAACCGCTTATGAAAAATGCCAATCAAAATTCTTAATATATCCACTTTTGATATGTGCAGAAGGTGCAGGGAGATATATGGAGGATATGTATTCATCTGGAGATTTTCAGTCCACTTCAAATGCCAAAACGCTTCCTACAATAGACATCCCCATTGAACCAGTGAGCCATGTCCAAACTAATGAACCTGAAAAGGTCGCAGTTTCTGCTCCTTCTCCACCCAGACCCAATGCAAAGAACTGCTTGTTCTCCCCTACCACCCATGCTGGATCATTCAGATGCCGCCTTGAAGCTCAATAGAAAGTGAATACATATACATAATATGTATATATATATTATCTACTTGTTCTTGGATCTCCAAGATATATGAGCGATGTTATTATATATGCTTTTGCCTGCCTTCTTTTTCTGCTACTGAATCATGTATCCTAACCCACAAGAGATTTTAGATTTGGATATGGATTGTAAATTAAACCCAAAAATAGATTATGTAACCGAGATTGATGTCTTGTATCCAAGGCTTTTAAAAAAAATGGATGCAGGGCACCCAATTAACTGATTCCATGCCTGTCTACAAAACATTTTGTTTTCAATCTACCATTCTCTACAGTTTAGTTCCCTAGATTTATATTATTTTAATAACCTAAAAAATCGGAAAATCGAATATCTGTGGTGCTTAACACTTAAATGGATTGAAGAGTGGCCACTGAGGGCCGAAGAGAGAGATTTTTCCGTAAGTGATCTGGAGGGTGTGTTGGCTGTGCTAGAAACGGCTGCACAATTTCTCGGGACAATATAGGAAACCAACAAAAACCTACCAGCAATTGAACACAACCATTACTTTTTCCCCCTACATCTACAACATGCATTAAGCAGGATAAATGAAAATATGCATTAAGCAGGATAAATGAAAATATGCATTAAGCAGGATAAATGAAAACAGGAAATGAAAAGAAAACCTTGCCTTAGAGTACGCACATCTTCCACAGTCGCCAATAATATCTCCAAATCTGCATGCCCCCGCACCAAATCTAGCGCACATTAAAAAAAAACATTCTTCTCTCTTCCATTGCCATGTACACAGATTGCTGCATAGAGGAATCCAGGTGGGAATCTCACAGCACAGTTGCAGCGGCCACTGCAATGACCAATAGCGAATAAACTACAGTAAATACCTTGTTTACATGTCAAAATTTTTATTAAAACCGGTTATATCTGTTGCGGATGCCGGAGCGAAATCGGGCAATGAGGGAACAAGGTTCAACCAATCACCGACGAGGGAATTGAAACATTTACCTTTGGCTACCAATAATTAAAGTACAAAATTACCTAAACATTAGGATATATTTATGCAACGGCAGTCCCAGGCAAATTAATGGCATGAGGCAAAAACAATAGTTAGGGCAAAATGGTTTAGCGTGTTTGGGTGCTTTGCAGCGATGTTGCTGTTTCGTGAGATCTGTGTCGTTGGAAATCCTCGAGGGAAAGGGTTAATGTTATTCAAAGCAATGGGACGAAAATCTGTAAAATTATAGTGAAAAATGCTTGAAAATACCTTGTCGGCGGTGGAAACCTCTCAAACGAAGAAAAGATGCGGTAGTTAGGGTTTACTAGAAGCCGTCTGCTCTGTAAAGATCTCGAGCGATTAATGCATGAATATTGTCGAGCAGCCTCACGGAGGAGAATTTTTTTTTTGCGCATAATCCCGTGTTTGAATTTGAGCCGATTTAAAATGGCAAAGGCACTATATTTTGGTTCTCTGTTGTATTGTTAGTTTTTCTTTGTGTGGGGGCGATAAAAGAGGATAAACACGAGAGGTGATTCTAACAACATCACATCCTACCAAAAAGTGACAAATAAGGTCAAAGCACAAGCTTTTCATTGCTCGGTCTTGACTAGGCTCCAGGTTACACTCACATTGCTTTCACCTTACGGTAATTACTTAAATTTAGTTCGCACACATTTTTTTTTTTACTTGTTTTCTAAGACCATCAAGTCGCCTCAATAGGACTGCAATTCACCGGTGAAATTTAATTGTCACATACACTCATTAGGTTTCTTTGAGGATGGCTAATAGTCACATAGAGCGATCTCTCATTAATAGTCACACAGAAAGTCTGTTGACCATAAGGACAATTCGATGAGTTGAGAACATTAAACAATGGTTTAGTTTGCATATATTTTCTTGAAAAGAAATGCAGCAATCGAGACCAAACCGAGTCTCATGTAAAACAAAATCGTGCGTTATTTGTTCAAGCAGCTTCATGTGCATCGTGTATGCTTCCACATTCTCGTATGTCTACTAGAGCACTTGAACTACATCTAAGAAACCATTAGGCGATCTTAACAAGACTTTCAAATTAAATTTTTTTGGAGCTATCCATATCCTTTTCCGAAGCTCCTATTTTGCACAAGCAGTCGGGAGTATGTTCGCACATTTTAATTGATCGAGTTGATGACCTGCATTCCTTGCATAATGGTGGAACAGTGTCCTTTCACATAGAGCAGCACTGTATTTTCAATTATTACATATCTTCAATTAGTGCGACTGTATTTTCATGAGCATGGTTTCACAAGGAAAGACACAATCAGATCTTTCATTGCTCATAAAGCGATACAATTATTCCAGCATACAAAAGACATGGTTATCCTCATGAGGCATCATATTGTTTCACCATTTGCAACAAACAGTGCCTTCAACTCAATCACTTTACATTTTCCAATATACTCCCAAATAAGTGTGCCAAAATGGGAGCTTTGGAATGCAGTATTGATATCCATCAAAGCATAAAGGATAGAGGAATTTTGTCGATGTGGTTGCAAATGTGCTGCTAGACATGTATGCAAAATGTGAAACCGTAGACAAGGCACGTGAACTGCTCGACACAATGCCTCACAAAAATGTAGCATCGTGGACAAATCATGATTGCAAGATATGCCCAAAATGGATTTGTTAAAAATGTGTTATAATTACTTAGAAACATTCATGCATGCAATTGCAATCGCGATGTAAAGCCAAATTCCACAAATTTTGTCAAGATCCTCCTTGCTGTGCCAAAATGGGAGCTTTGGAACAGGGTATGGACATCCATGAAAGCATAATGGATAGAGGAATTTCGACCGATGTAGTTCGCAGTTGCCTGGTAGACATGTATACAAAATGTGGAAGCATAGACAAGGCACATGGACTGTTTTAGTACGTCAAAGAGTGAGAGCATCCCCGCAAATGCATCTGGTACATATACCGCAATCATGGCAATCCCTAATACGACATCTTTTCGTGCATTGTTTGAACAGCTTCATGTGCATCGTATGCTTCCACATTCTCGTATGTCTACTAGAGCACTTGCAACTACATCTAAGAAACCATTAGGCAGTCTTAACAAGACTTTCAAATTAAATTTTTTTTGGAGCTATCCATATCCTTTTCGAAGCTCCTATTTTGCCACACGCTGGGAGTATGTCCGCACATTCAAATACTCCGTCTTCTCGCAAAGCTTCCTCTCGCTTGTGATAATATCACTGTCTTTAGTAGGCAGAGCCTTCATATCTTCAAATCGTTTAGCCTCCATTTTCAACAAAATGGATTTGCTGAAAATGTGTTATAATTACTTAGAAACATTCATGCAAATGCACTTAGCAGATGTAAAGCCAAATTCCACAACCTTTGTCAAAGATCCTCCCGCTGCTGTGCCAAAATGGGAGCTTTGGAACAGGTATGGACATCCATCAAAGCATAATGGATAGAGGAATTTTAATCGATGTAGTTGAATCGCCTCGTAGACATGTATGCACAATGTTGAAGCATAGACAAGGCGCATGAACTGTTTGATAAAATGCCTCAAAGAAATGTGGGCTCATGGAATACCATGATTGCATGGATATGCACAATATGAATTTGTTGAAAATGCACGTGAACTGCTTGATAGAATGCCTCAAAAGAGATGTAGTCTCAAAGAGTTCTGAAAGCCTCGTGGAAATAGTGTGAAAAAAGCAGCAAACCTTTGGGCGTGCCTCACATGGCGAGGCAAAGATTCCCATTGGTATTTTATTTTTGTCCATATTTTTAATCTTAAATTGAAAGATGCGATTCACATTTCCACTTTTTCCAATCACTTTATAAAATCCTCGGTGCAAAATAAGAATGCTACCCTGAGACATTGATAGCTTGAGCTTTCTATGGCATTGTTTTTGTCTCATCCAAATGCTTGTGACTAAATTACAAATAATGTTCAATCCTAGCGCGTTCGTTGAAAATTGAAATTCCACAAAGACAAAAATGGAGTGTTTTTAGTCATTTTACATCCAAAGATTTGACCGATTATTTCCCGACTTAGCCTAAACCGAGAAAAGGGATGATGCATACTCGATCCATGTACAAATTAAAGTTCTTGATGAAATTTGGGGTTCCATTCAGCTTTTAATAACATTTTTATTTGTCTCGCCTCAAGTTATACAACTAATTTCTGGAAGCTTGATCAAACATTAGCCGTGCTAAAATTTCAACCTCATTTTTGATAAAATGCAGAGCATTTGATAGCGATTTGAGTTCTCTCGCAGAACTCGCAGAGGGAATAGCCTTTGTTGCGGGTAGAGATGAGGAGGCTCGGCCGCTTATTGTAAGTAAAAGCCCGGATTACCGTTTCCTTCACACTATTTTTGTTTAAAATTTCAAAATATGTGAACATATTAGACTTTCAATGCACCGGCCTGACCGGTCTCATGCCATAATCACATATTCTGATGAAAAGTACATTCCATTACAAATTTCCCTTAGACAAAGTAATTTTTGTTGTTGTTATGCATGCAGATTGTGAGAATGAAGCAGTCTTACCAAAAATTTCAGTCCCAAAATCTGTAAGATCCTTTGCATTTGCAATTGCGACGTTCACCACGCCAATGCCTTCCACATACTCTGTCACACCACCGTAAATGTCGACAAATATCAATACTAGCACTTTGCTCAACAATCATTATATTATGAGTCGACACTGCTGACAAAGATTGTGGAATTTGGCTTCATAGCCGCCAATGTAAGTGCATGAATGTTTGTAAGTAATTATAACGCATTTTCCAAAAACCATTTTTCACAAACTCGACAAAGTTCATGCTTGTAAAAGCCTTAAATGACTGTCTGGAAGATTGTTTTGAAGGTTTCATATGCTTTGAGACTCTCAATCCCTCTTCATCTACCTTTTATAGTATTAATGATTCGGAAAATTCCATCTTTGTCTCTGGAGAACTTGCTTTGATAATAATGCCTCAAAATCTACCGATCCGTGCTCACCCAAAGCAATGATAATATTGATGGCGTGAAGCTTTTCCTTGTGATTCACCAATGTCGAAGTCACCCGTGTCTCAAATCGGGAATCGTATTCTTTCGCAAGCCTTCCTTGAGGCAATAGAGTCTGCTCTCAAAATAGCAAATGCACTCCCAAACGAACGAATAGTGAGTAATTAGTCTTTATTTATCCCTATTTCTTTTGAAAGGCATGTAATTAGTTCTCAACTTGTGAAGTTCAAGGGATCTAATGTAACAGCTTTACCTACTGATTTTCTTTGATGACATGCGCGTAACATAGGCTGTGCAAAGTCTGGGGTTTGCATAATCTTGGTGAGCATAAAGGGCATTTGATATTTTTGGGATTCTATGAAAAGCTCTGGATGTTAGCTCATATTTGATTTAAAATAATAGCATTGAAGCTTTCTGTTTGAAATTTTGTTACAATCTGCAGTGGGCGCTTCGGTGCAAGGACAGAAGGAGCAGATTTTGCTCTTAGAAGTATTCACAATATAAAGGAAGCACTCGCATGAGATATGGGAAGATGGAGAGAAATCCAAGTCCAAAGCCCATCAATTGCCATAGAAAGCGTGGTTGTTGCATAAAACGTATCTATGCAACATGATGAAATGTTATGGGAGGTTATATTAACAATATCTCCGAGTTGCGGATGAAGCATATCAATTGCCTTTATGTTTTCATTTGACAATGAAAACTTAACTTTTACCGCTTCATCTCCACATTGTGGAAGTGTTACCTACTTAACTATTTCTCATGTCTTCAAATGTGTTTTAAAATGATCTTTACATATATTCATATTGTTTCGTTAGGAATAATCGGTAGTACACACATTGTTGGTCACGTGTGAGTTACTATTGTTGTAATAATTATGAAAATAATGTTCTTCTCGGTGTTCTACTATTGTTGTAAAACTTATACATGTAATGTTTGTGTTGAATGGAGTAATGAAGCAAAGTTTATTAAGTGTGAATCTCTAAATTTCTAACCACATATAATTGTTATCGAGCAGCGGGTTGTTTTTTAATCAAATGGTGATTTATCATATGCCGTTGTGAATTTCTTTTCAAATTTAGTAGAACATTTCATTCTCGAATGTACACGTGTATCTTAACATAACCATATTTTGTTCCGTCGAAAGACGTGCTCATATCTCACCGGCATATCATTTTTCCATTCGTTGGTGTGAAATCAAAGCCGTGACTTGTTCACCTTCTCATCGTTATTTTTGAGCAATGGTGCGCCTTCGAAATTTTCTTTTAAGATTTAAGGTGGGCTTCATTATATTATTCATTGATTTTTTAAAAGATTTTTCGCATATCATGTAATCATTACATGTTCATGACACCACCATTTTGGCCATTAATGTTTCTAAGTGATTATATAAGGCATTCTGTCAAACAATTTACGTGCCTTGTCTATGGTTCCACATTTTGCATACATGTCTACTGTGACATTTGCAACCACATATGACAAAATTCCTCTTATCCTTTATGCTTCGATGGATGTCCATATCCTATTCCAAGCTCCTATTTTGCCACAGTTGGGAGTATGTTTGCAAATGTAAACCGATCGGGTTGAAGACCTATTTCTTGCATATGGTGAAACAATGTGAGTGCCTTGTGACAATAACCATGTTTTCGTATGCTGCGATAATTGTATTCCATGACAAACCTGTCTCGCTTTCACTTGGTCAAACTCTTTACGTACACCTATCAAAACTCTACACCGGACATACATTTAAATATGTTCTTTACGAAAACCATGCTCATGAAAATACAAGTCTGCGCAATAATTTAAAATATGTAATCTTCGAGACGTTGTGTGCACTGCCTCCGATGTACTATTGTTTTCGGCTATTCGTATTAGTTGCGAAAGTGGTGGGGCAAAGTTGAACTCTTTGCCGGATTAAATTGGCATGTCATTATTTCTCCAAAGTCGATTGCATGTTCCCGCAATCTATAATGTATGTTGCCCACATTTTTAATTTCCTTTGCTTTTCATTGGTCCTTCCTTTTCCCTTCATTGCCCGCCGTATATTTTATTGTTAGTTTATTTGTTTTGACAGACTCATGTTTGTCTTTGCTATCAACACTTGGATACATGCATTTCTCAATTTTTCTTTCTACAAAAGATAAGTCGGTTCATATGAGACCATTTGCAAATATCTCTGTTTGTATTTTAAATTCTCAAAACAAACAAAGCATAAAGGATAGAGGAATTTTGTCAGATGTGGTTGCAAATGTCCTTGTAGACATGTATGCAAAATGTGGAATCAGTAGACAAGGCACGTGAACCGCTCAACACAATGCCTCAAAAAATGTAGTATCATGTGATCATGATTGCAAGATATGCCTGAATGGATTTGTTAAAAATGTGTTATAATTACTTAGAAACATTCATACAATTGCGTAATCGCGATGTAATGCCAAATTCCACAACCTTTGTTAGCATCCTCCATCCCATGTGCCAAAATGGGAGCTTTGGAATAGGGTATGGACATCCATGAAAGCATAATGGATAGAGGAATTTTGATGATGTAGTTGCAACTGCCTGGTAGACATGTATGCAAAATGTGAAAGCATAGACAAGGTACATGAACTGTCTTAGTACGTCAAAGAGTGAGAGCATCCCCGCAAAATCCATCTGGTACATATATCGAATCGTGGCAATCCCTGATACGCCATCTTTTTCAGGCATTGTTTCAAATAGTTCATGTGCATTAGGTATGCTAATGGATAGAGGAATTTTGACTGATGTAGTTGCAACTGCCTGGTAGACATGTATGCAAAATGTGGAAGCATAGACAAGGCGGTGAGTTCATTGATTACACAAAGCAATAAGAAAGTGACATTACTTTTAACCCCATTTTTTTTGTCAAGGCATGTATCAACACTCAAATTACCTTTTAAATTTGCTGTAGTTTCCTAGACTACATATACATTTAAGATTTAGAAAATAGTACATCCGATACTGGATGTACTGAGATTTAAATAGCTAAAGTCGTTGAAAAAAATAAGTAGAATTGTGAATAACTTATGCCTCGTATTTCTATTTCTTTTATCTTGTTCATTAAACTAAGTTGATCTACGTTATTTTTCTCGTACTTTCTCTTTTTGTATCATTCAAACTCTTTCTCTAACCACTCTTTGGCGTTTTCATTAAAAACGAAAGAAAACTATTTATATTGTAAAGAGGAGAGAGAATTAAACAGCATTAAAAATTTTAAAAATGGTACAACAAGATCAAATCAGAGTCTCCCCAGTGATTAAAGTAGTCGATCCTTTCCAACTGAATTTATATTTGTATATGCTTGACTATCACCATACATTTTTTTATTTAATTACTTATAACATAGAACAAGTCCCATGTATTAACTTCTGAATGGAATACAGTGGGCTGACTGAAACTATCTTAACAAGCTACCAAGACCAGGCGAGCCAATCCCAATAACCTACTAGTATCTAATGCTATGCAACCGAGTCGTTTTTCCTTACTACTCATCTCCTCAATATCATACCAAAGGTAATTTTGGCTTTGAATCAATAGTTTGTACATACTGGTTCATATGTATATGTAGAGAGGAGTCAATATCTTGTGGGTCAGGCTCAGTTTTACCTTCGAGCAGCAGAAGAACTTGGCCCATGCTTGGCCGTAAATTTTCATTCTCCTGAATGCATAACATGCTTACTAGAACAGCCCTCCTCACTTCTTCCACATCTGCGTTGTTTGCTATCCTTTCATCAACAATAGCCGTGACATTTCTCTTATGAATTTGAACAGCAGCCCATGGGGGAAAGTAATACATGCTAGACTGCTCCACAGTCCAGTCCAAATTTCTCCGGCCTGATATTATTTCCAGCAGCATCATGCCAAAACTGTATACGTCCACCTTTGCAGTGATGGGAAGGCCGGAGATCCATTCTGGAGCCAAGTAGCCCCTGGTTCCTCTAGTAGTTGTGAGTACTCGGCTGAAATCTCTCCCCACCAGCTTTGCAAGCCCAAAATCAGCCATTTTTGGACAGAATTCGCTGTCAAGCAGAATATTTTCTGGTTTAATGTCGCAGTGAATGATTCGGTCTCTGCATTCCTCGTGGAGATAAATTAATCCTTTTGTAATCCCCGTAGCAATTTCAAATCTGGTTTTCCAGTCTAGCACCATCTCTGCTCCTCCAGACTTGCGGAATAAAAAGAAATTGAGAGAGCCATTGGGCATGTACTCGTAAACTAGTAACCTTTCAGATCCCTCTGCGGAAAATCCACGTAGCCTGACCAAATTCACATGTTGAATGTTTCCAATGGTGCTTATTTCAGCACGGAACTGCTTTTCTCCCTGGGCCGAGCTTTCTAACTTTTTAACCGCCACAAGTGTACCATCTGCAAGTGTTCCTTTGAACACAGAGCCGAATGCTCCACTCCCCAACTTATAACTGAAATTATTGGTGGCAATTTTTAGTTCTTTGTAAGAGAATGTTCTGAGCGAAGATGGCATGTCATCGTCTCTGTGTTTATTACGAAGTCTTCGATGCCAAAACAGGAAAACCATAACTGCAATTAGGAAAACAGCGGCTGCCACAGCAAGCGAAATTGAAAGGACGCCGACTCTACTGATACTGCCTCTTCCCTTGGATGAGAACCGTAGCAAGTCAGAAGCTGCCAGCCGTATGAACAATGGCGGCCCGTGTGATGAAACACGCATGTTTAACAGATCGCCAAACCACAACCTGCAGATGCCAGATTCAGTAAAAGAAAAGGCTGTGCAGGAACAATTGTTGAGACACGAAGTTTTGCACAGTTGTTGGGTTTTCTGTTGGGTATATGGAACAGTTTCTTTATCCGCCATGGATTTGTTGGTGAGTTGCAGGAAACCCTCGTTGGTGTGAGGGCATTCCAATGGGCTGATCCGAACACAACCGCTCGACCACGATTTATATAAATTCCAGGCTTGCTCGTCCGCGGGCTTGAAGCCTTCAACACAGCTGCAGAACAGGATGTCGTTGTTCATGCAGACTCCATACGCTCCACAGACAGCATAAGTATCGCAGGCTTGCTGGGGCACCGACCAAACGAGTGTCCAGCTTTTATTCTCAATCAATAAATATCTGGCCAGGCCACCATTCTTGCCCAAAACTACCCGCACAATTATCATTTTGTGCACTGTATATATGTAGTACATGCTTGTGGGTGAAATCTGGTGCAAGGACTCATTATGGAGGAACTTATCTGATACGGTTGGCATATTGGGGAAATGGTCACCACTCCACTCTCCACTTCTCCAGTAAGGAACACTGTTATTATATAGCAGCAAGAGCTCTGCCTCCCTGGAGATGGATCCCATTCCAAAGAAAATGGTCCAGGTGCCGGATCTATTGAACTTTTCCACGGTGTTAATCTCATGCCCTTCCAAAACTTCATCCCGGCCAAAAATGTATCCGTGGGGTATCCGAAACTCTCCCATACAGTTTCAGAAGCGTTTTGAGCGCCTGCCATGAGAAAATTACCCGAGTCCGATAGGAAAGCCCTGGACGCTTTAGCTGTCTGGTTCTTAATGGTCGACCAAATAACTTCTCCTTCTTATCAGAGAGTATGAGATAACCATCTGTGCCCAGCTTCAATATGCCTGGTGTTTTTAACACAGGAGCCTCTCTATTAGCCACCCAAACAATGGTCTTATCTGGGACTTGGGCATACCATATGCCCATGTACCACTTATTTGTTCCATTGGGACTGAAAAATCCCAACTCAAACATGCCATTCTTTGAAATTAGAGTCTGATCTTCGCTGAGAGAGAACCCCAAGCTAAGCACGTCTCCACCGCCAACTTCCAAAGTATCACAGTTGAGCAGTGATGTAAAAGTTAACAGAAAATATGTCAACCCCATTACTGGCATTAATGCGTTTCTGGCCATTTCCATTTGCTCAGGCAGACCGTGAGAAACCTCTATTTGATGGGAAGAGAGGCGTTGACTAAGAAACCTTTGTTTCATAAACAAATAAATTAAATAAAGATAAAATTGCTTGATATTTTTTTAAAAAAATTGAAGATGCTTTATTAATAATATAACTAGCAATTGCATGTGTACAATGCAATGTGAATGCCGAATGGTATATGTTATTTGTTTTAGAGGGATATTTATTACTTTTGTAATTGATGTTGATAAGGGGTGTGATTAATTTTGTAAGTGTAGGAATATAGATGAAACATTACATTTAAATGTTTTATCTCTACATTTCAATGCATTAAAAGCATCTAGGTCTGCTACCTCTAGAAATGCTCCGTCAACTAGCTCCCATAGCTCTTGAGAAGAGAATATTGTCTTCATTTTAATGCACCAAATTTAGTAGTTCTTCTCATCAAATATTGGGGGTTGTTTCCATGAGTTGCTTCTACTAGAAGCCATTACACCTCAACCCAGAAATATAAAATCTCAAACCCAAATGCTAATGAGGTTTTTTTTCTCTGATACCAAAGTGTTAGCAAAATTTAGTGCAAAACAAACCAACATAGGTGAAAACACGACTAGAACAAAAGAAGACTGACACAAAATATATATTATATTCAATTTAAAACCCTTTACAATCTCAAAGTTGTTGCTTTGTATTTTCTTTTGTTTCTCTTCTTGTGTCCTATTCTTTGTTTCTTTTTCTTACAAAAATTTTTCTCGAGCTAATGCTTTATAATCTCTTGCTATATATTAACCCTATGTATTTTCCTTGTTTATATGTTGCAACATATATTTATTCACTTTCTTTGTGTTCTTTGATTTGAGGCTCTTTATTCTCCTCCATTTTTTTGTTATTTTATGCTTCTACAAATATCTGTTATATTTCCTTGTTGTATTTATAGATCTCCTTCGCTCCACAAACCATGCCAAATATATATTATATTATATTATCAGTATATGTGCGTGTTTGTGTGTGTGTCTCTATATATAATATATACTTATGCCTCTACATATACCACAACCAACTAAAAAAATGGACCCAAAATTTTATTGTAATGTAGCTTAATTTAGGAGATTCACGTCCGCGTGGAGGAAAACATAGGAGGGTTCACGAATTTTTTCCACGTGGAAATTGCGTTGGGAGGGGGTTAAAAACTTTAAATGGCCAAGGAATTAAGTTCTTGTCAACGTGGTAGTTGGAGAGGAGGTAAAATTTGTTTCATCTCGCTTAGTCGGACCATGATAAACCTCTATTTGATGGGAAGAGAGGCGTTGACCGAGAAACCTTTGTTTCATAAACAAATAAATTAAATAAAGATAAAATTGCTTGATAATTTTTTTAAAAAATTGAAGATGCTTTTATTAATAATATAAAAAGTACAAAGTTTAAATTAATAAACAATTATAACCACACTTAAGTCATAAAACTAATTGTATAAACCACTAAAAATTGCATTATCCGATAGGTCCGGATTGCTGTCCAAGAATATTGGTATTGACCCGCTCCTCTGGAGTCTTAACAGGGAAGTTATATAGCTGCATCTAAAGAGAGAAAAAAATCTGAATTTGTCAACATTTCTCAACAAACAACAATTTTCCCAACAAACTTGACAATTAACTCATCAAACTTCAAATTTGAAACAAATATTTTAAATGATTTTCTTCAATGTAGAGACTTGAGATCTACGAGAGGCTGTTATTTGGTTGGTCTTCTTCTTCATGGAGTAAGTATGTGACCATTTCTCATTCCACCTTGATAATTAGGGATTGGTTAAAAAAATTGAGCCACTAGTGTATTTTGACTGCTATAGTTAGACTCTATATATTTTTAAATTATGCAAAGCTTAACTTATCGATAATAAATAAGATTTTTCTTCTTATAAGGATATGCAAAATTATTGACTTTTATGATGGTAATAAGACATTGTGGCTATCCATCCTCTGAGCATGTCCCTCTTGGCCATACCATCTATACCATCATGATATATTATGGTTTCATAACATTGTAATTATGACCCACTTTCTCTATGTAGGCTCATCATGAGTCTATCCATGTTAGAGCTGCCAAGTATATGATAGATGTCATGTCTACATTTTTAGAGGACATGACTCGTTTTAAAAACCAAGTTTTGTTCATATCGCGTCTATGCTAATGTGTTACTTTGAATTTTATTTCAAATAAACTCGTTTTCTCTATGTCACTTCCACCATTATAGAGGGCAGAAGTGCATAATCGCTATTATCTATGCCTGGTTGGAAAATTCCAATTTCTTATTGTAGAGGGCATAATTGCAAAACATTCATTGCATAATAGATAATTGTATATTATCTATTGAGATACCACCCATTGTAGAGCATACTGTTGTAGACACACCCCTCTGCTTGTGGGATATTCCTCTCATTGCCAGGGTTTACTTCACTATAGAGGACAAAGGAAATGTGAGAAATTTGAAGTACATGATAACTTCCATTAAATCCTATTTCATGGTAAACATCCCATGTTGGTTCATGTGCGTTAAGCCAAATTCTTGACGGTTCGTGTTTACGATCCATAGTAAACATCCCTTGATTCATAGTAAACATGTAGCATATGTTATTGTAATTTGTACATAATTTTTGAAATTATTCTAATATCACTTTGTTTTTGGTGGTAAAATGTTTGAATTAAAATATCCAATGTTGTTTTTGAAGTTCTGCACAGTTGTTTTTTTATCTTATGTATACACGTGTTAGATTTTTACTATGAAGCAAATGATGGTGTGCTATATGATTACTATGAAACATGGGATGTCATGTATTGAATAGGCATAGGGACTTTGCGGGTTTCAATCCAATGACCAAGTTAAATATTCATAATGTGCTAGAGATATTTTTTGGTTTTGTGCATTTAGGTTTTGGGAATTTTGGGTTCTGGGCATCGTGACAAAGTGATATTAAAACAATTTCAAAAATTATGTCCAAAGTACAATTGCATTAGGGATTTTTTTGGTTTTGGGCATTATAAGTCTGCTGAACTCTTTCCTATTGAGCTCGTGTAATTCTGTTCTCCCTATCTTCTATGAAAACACCATCGACATGTAGATCTATATTCTATAAAACCCTAACACAATAGGAATACTAACTAATCAAAATATTAAAGTAAATACATATTGTATGAAAACCCTAACTACTGATGAATAATAACAAACTAAAAACAAAAAATTACATGCAACAAAAGGAGAATACAATAGAACAAGCTTACAACACTTATCAAATCCTACTTAACAATTGATGCGACATGAAAACCTAGATTTAATACTAATCCCTAAAAAATGTGACCACTTGAACAAATATTCAAATTATAGGCGAAGTAAGACCATGTGTAGTGATGATAACCTCTAAACTCATATTTCCTACAAAATGTTAAATTTCTAGTAGGCAAGCTTTGAAACAAACAAAAACAAAGGGTTGGTCTCTTCTAATTGCAACACCTTACATCTGAAAATAACATGAACGTATGATAGCATATTGACTTTTTGGGAGAGAAATCAAAATACCTCTAGTGCCATTTTGTTGTATATAGGCCTTGCGTTATTATCACTATACATGGTCGTAAGCATTCTATAATTTGAAAATTTTCTCAAATGGTTACATTTTTGGGGGTTAGTATTGTTGGCATGCTAGGGTTTTCATAGAATGTACATGTTCATGGTGTTTTGTTTGATCATTTATTACTTTTATTGTCCCCTTGTTAGATGTGACATCCATCACGTACTTGGAGGCTCTGACATGGATGGACTTGGGCAGAGCCCACGTGGAGGGAGTGGGCCATGAATATATGTTTATGAGGTCAATTTATGCTATGAGTAATGGGTGGTAGCAACATGGGTGTCATGTTATACACCAAAATTTGGTAATCAATCATTTTATAATGTCGATGTAATGGTCTAAGATACTTAAATCACGATGTGTATACACATTATGAGCTCAATTTCCTATCTTTATTCCTATTGCATGACTTGTTATCTTCATTAGACCACTCATTTGCTCACATAAATGCTTACATCAATACAATATAGTCTATATTTCCCGAGTTTTGTGCCCATGAATTTACAACACTGACACTCATTCCCCTCTGCATTGCACTTGCCCAATAGGGACTACACACACAAATAAGTGTAGGGGCCTTTCGTGCATACTCAACTACTCTGACTTGGGGATAAGGTAGTTGATGTAGAGGATGATAAAATAAGAGTGGAAGAATGCTACAAATAGTTTGAAGATAGTATGGATTGAGGGGAATACATGGACAAGGGTGAGAAGGAGATGCATAAAATATAAATCCTAATCTATATAGGTGATAACACAGAAAATTAGGGGATGAACACTTCATCAAGAGAGAAAATAAAGGTAAAAGATGATGAAGAGGGTCGGGTGAAGACCACAAGTTAAAATCACATCCCGATTCAATTTTTGTGATGCAAAGTAGACACCAAGTTCGAGATAACACATACAATACACCTATAAAAGAATGAGAGGGAAGAGAGTACAACAAAACGATAGCTAAGGTAAAAATGAGACACAAAACAAAGATTTTATTTCCTAGATATCATGCATAGATCATTACAAGATAGGAAGAAGATGCAAAACATTTACATAACTTAATTCCAAGGCATATGACCCTAAAAATACTTCTGAACATAAAATGATGCCTTCACATTCTCAAAGTATCCACCCTTAATAATGATCATTTATCTGCAATATATAAAAAATAGTGGAAGAGAGATATAGAGTAAATTAGAGGGAAATTTGAATTCCTTCAACCAATCCCAACCACTTTCATTAATTTCTCTTAGGTAACATGGTGTTGCTTTTTTATCTCTTGTTACATGCCTTCTTCAAATGAGCGCCCATACTACATTTAATGTTGGTGGTTGTGTCACTCAATAGTACCTTTGTGCTAGAGAAGTGACCTTGAATCTTGCCCATTTACCTCAATTTGATTCCTAAAATTGAATATTATTGCATACTGAGAATAGTAAAATCTTATTAAATTTGCAAATATTTGAAAACTAAATTAAAGGCAGGTCACTTCTTCTAAAGCTTCTATGAGAAATCATCATTTTACTTAATTACGTGGTTTTCTCTACTCAATGTCACGTGGCTATTTGACATCCGCAGATCATTCCTTCACATTACTATACCCTAGGTCCTCACGATTTTAAAAACCTTCTCGGCATGCCCCGATGATGTGACTTGCTTCCCTACACCAATTGTGGTCTACTTTCCACTACTTCCTTAGCTTAGGGGAATTATCCATAGGATCAAGGATTTGAATATCCACCCATGGATCCTTTTCTTTATTCCATATAACTTCCTTCAAATCGCGGAGATTTCACTTTGGCGGACTTATCTCATTAGCCATGGTTTTTTCCTTTACACACTATTTATCCTGTAGCTCACATACCCTACCGCAACATACTAAAATTCCTCCATGGTTTCCATTTCAAGTCCATGGAAAACTAAGTTGGTCTATTTTGCAAGGGGTGCAAAAATAGACACATAAGCTATTAAAGGAAAAGACAATGATTATAATAATAAAAATTTTGAGTAAGATTTACTAGGATAAATATATCCAATGGATCCTTTTAGAGAAAATATTGATGTATTTGGAAAATATATGGAGTTTGGAGGAGTGATTAAACAATATATTTGTAAATTATTTACGATGGTTATAATATTATAATCCAAAACCACATTTCTAGGTTTTTGATTATAATATGCAAGTTTTAGAGAAAAATCACAATGAAAATATTTTCTATTATGAGAAACATTCACTCAATCAAAATGCACTCAACAAGAATAGGACCATCAACATTATTTTCTAAAATTATGGCATCATTTAAGGCTGATAAATTTGGCAAAGAGGAGGGAATGTTACTAATGATATTTTATTTCTATGTAAAGGGAATTCAAATGTGAAAGGATCCCTGGTTAAGGTAGAATAATCCCCTAAAGGTGGTTAGAGTAAATTTGTAAATGATTTCGGATATGAGAGATTCCATAAAGAAGAGGGAATGGTTCCTAAAATCTTATTTAAATTAAGGAAAATCATTTCTAGTTGAGATACATGAAGTATCACCTTTAAGCAACATTGTAGGCACCTTTTTTAATTTTTTTCCTACCTTCCGAGAGCTATAGATTTTTATCCTAAACTCAAATGAATCCTTTTTTTCATGAAAGGTATCAAAAAGATCTATGTAATGAATTTGTCAATTTAGAATTTTATAGGATAATTTATTCATTGTTTTCATTTTCCTAAATATTAGCATTTTAACTACACATTGAGTTATATTTTAATGTTCCAAACTACTAACACTTTTTGTGTAGATTCCTATGCTTACGAAAGATAAAAAATCAAACTAAAACTACTAACTATTTGTTTGTAGCATGATTAGTTCAAGACATTTGGGTTTATAAATCAAATTACTAACCCTTGTTTTGTAACGCATCCTCTTGAAGACCCAATCATCAAAATACTAATCTTTATCATTTAATTATCTAGCATTTAATTATCTTGCATTTATCATCCTTTTTGTGTGTTTTCCTTTGTTTCTTGTTCATCCCAAAGGAAAAACTGTGTATGCTCTCCTCTCGCATCCTAGGACAATCTTGAGGATCAAAAGTGGACGGGATTCCAATTTTTCTTTTGGGAGGGGAAGCATGACATGGAAGTGATATCTATAGTCTTAAGGGTCTCGTGATATTAGGCTTCATCTCCACGCATGTAGAGATACCTCATGTTCCGGTGGGGTACACAAATTGTTGGATAGCTTGTCATTATTAGCTAAACATTTTCTTGTTTTAAGAGTGGCATGAAGTAAGGAGCTTCCACATCTGAATACCTAGGCCTTAGAAAACATCCTTGCATCATGTACTTGGGCCCAACGTACCACAAGGTATATCTCAAACTCCCTTAATGAGCTCATACATCCTAGACTAGGAAACCTTCTGGCCACATATTGAGCTATAGTGTAAGGAGGCCACACTCCCCAAGATCACTTGCTAGCCAACCCCACATTAAAACATAGGTGGAGAGCTAATTGTGGCACCACCATTTGTGTGTGGTATTGAAAGTGGGATATATCTTGATTTCAATCCCACTTGACTAGTTAAGGTGTGTATTGCATCTTTCTTTCTTACTTTTGAACACCCTTAACCATCATATCACCTTAAAATTTTAATCAGTAAAACATCATCATAATCAATCATCCTTAATCAAATAATCCCAATCCAAATCCCATCACCATCCTTAATTAACCAACCTAATTTAAATCAAATCCCCAACATATCTTATCAAACCATGTCCTTTAATCCTCAATCCTCATCCTCTCCAAACCAACACGTAAACCCCTATCTCTTTTCAAAATCTATCAAGAAGGTTATCCCATCATTCCCCACCCATCAAATCCAACCATCTCATTTTGATCATGAAATCCTATATACCATCCAACACCTTAATAAAAAAATCTCAAATTTAATATCTCAAAGATCACGAGGGTTAGATTTGACAAGATTGACGTCAGGGAGTTTGATAAGGTGATCTAGTTTTTAATGTGATGAACGATAACAGGGATTTTATATTCTTTCATACTCCAAGGGATAAGAGATGCGATGGAAGCAATAGTTTCTACAAAATGATCAGATGATTGAGAGACGGTTTAAAGGGTGTAAAAAATGAATGCTCCAAGAACGAAGTTGAAAATGTCCTTGTATTTTTAGAGGATCTCATTTTTTACATATTTAGATACCTTTGACTTGATTAATGATGATTTGAAAATCCCCATAGATGTCAAGGATTTGGATGTTGAGTAAGAAACATGGTTTGAAGACCTAAGATGAGAGTTTCATACTCGACCATATTTTTTGTGCATTCGAAATTAAGCTTGTAGGAAATATGAATGGTATTTTCCCAAGGAGGGATGATAATAATGTCAATTCCTCCCCTTATCGACACTTAGATATATCAAAGAAGATTTTCATCTTAAGGGGATTGAACTCTTGATTAATGGAATTAAATACTTGTTTGGAAAATTCTCGTGAGGAAGTTTCTTATCAAGAAGAGGTGTCACCTAATTGATTATGATAGCTTGGCCCTTATTTATTTCGAGAGATGAAATCAAGCTAAAACTCAATCATGAGCATGAGCCATCGAGTGATGCAATAACTATAATAAGCCTTAGAATGCATGGTCTTGAGAAGATGAAATCTATTAATAACAAATTTCTTACATCCTCATCATCCGAATCAACCATAACATGTTGATCATAACATCCTAAAACACCATCAAATAACTTAATCAACAAATATCTTGACCTTAAATCATGTATCAACCAATCACCTCCTAAACCATCATCTCCCAACCAACCCTATCCAAAATTTCCCCTTTTTAATATCCCTAAACCCTCACCACATTGACTTCCTCTTTGAGGAACCCGAATCATCTCAAACCACACTAGGTGACATAATCAACATAAACCACTATCCCCACAAGCCAATTTCATCGACTTTTACCACCTTACTAACTTTGACCTAGACAAGGAGGACCTCATTTATGTCCTTACTAATTTAGAAACCAATCCCAAAACCACACAACCATCCCAACCCCAACCTCCAAATCCCCTATAAATCATCATGATCTAGACCTTCCTTCCATAAAAAATTATGTGAATAATCCACCACCATAAAAATATCAACTCCTAAATCCAATCATCATAAAACATCCAATTGAGTCCCATTCACATATCCACAAAAATCCCAACAACTTAACCCAAAATTATTATCCACAACATCTCATCTTTTTTTCTATCCTCATCATCTCAATCATACCAATCTAATCCTACAAAATTTCCCCTAACTATTCTCACATCCCCTAATCCACCATTAAATGCATACTTTAAGCCTATTTCATCTCCTCAATCACCTAAGCTCAATCCTATAAAAACTATCTCAACCACTGTGACTCTTAAGTCACACTCATCCCCTTCTACCCCCAATCCTAAACCATCTAATATGGCTCCTACACCACCCTCATCCTCTTCATCCACACCTAATCATATCTTACCCCCTTCATCACCTAAACCTAACACTATCATATCCTCTAATCTTATTTCATCTCCACCATCCCCCAATCCTAAAACCTCTAACGTGACTCCTAAGTCACCAACTCAAAACCTAAAAATCATATAACAATCCTCTCCCCACTCCATATCCCACCCAATATAATGAGGATCCTATGCCACCTTCATCTACTTCATTCTCTAAACTGACCAAATCTGATTTGGTTCCTACACACCCATCTCCCAACTTTCCTTCATCCCCAACATCACCCAAATATAATGTTACTCCCATATCACACCCATCAACCAAATATAATGTGACCCCATATCAAACCCATCCCACCCATTCATGTACATCTACTAATCCCAAATAATCTAATCCTAAGATAAAACCATCTACCTCAAAACCACATACTCTAACCAGTTCAAAATCAAACAAATATACTTCTTCCTTCAAGCCCAAACCATCAAATTTTTCCCCAGGCCTAATCCATCCCTTCATCTTCTAATCCAAAACAATATAATCTAAATCATAAATCCAAATCATCCAAAACATCTCATAATCCACCTAATCATGCACCTTTACTTCCTACTCCCCAAAACCATTTAACCCAAACCACTTCACTCCTTTAGGAGAATCCTTTACCACCATCTTCCATCATCTAAATACCTTTAACATGATCATCCATCCCCTAATCAAATCAAAAAATCAAAACCTTCCCAAACCATCATGTTATTGGGAACATGATTATTTTGAGTTTTATTGTACCCATGGACATTCGACCAATCGTTGCATGTAATTTGGGTCTTATGTCCAAATCGTCATTCACCAAGGGATTTTTATCCACTTACCTCTTTATCCACCACCTTTGTATCCAAATCCTCTCCCTAACCATCATCCACCATTGAAATCCCACTCCACATCCAAACATCATCAACCATCCAAATCTCATTATCCCTCATCGACCAAAACCAAAACAAATCTCACCTCCCATCCTTTGTTAAGTATGACCTCTTAGTGGATGAAAAATTACAATCCCAGTCTCATTATGACCAAAAGACATAATATTACCCATAAAATCATATCCTATGGAAAAAATATGTTCACTAATATGAAACGTCAAGGCAAAGGCTTAGGCATCTATGAACAAGGCATTCGTGAACCGATCTCCCTTTTTCAAAATCTAGGTCATTTAGGATTAGGTTATAAACCTAACATTAACAACATCCCTTCCACTACTCCATCACAACCCATTTCTACCACTCCTCTTGTTAATCCTACCATCCCAACCATTCAATCTAATCACAAATCATTTAATCCTACTATAAATACCAAACACCTAAAAAGGATTGAGCACATAATGCATCACATGTATATGGATGTTCTTTCCTTCCCACCCATCCTCCTTCCATCAAACATCAAAAATTCCTTTGTATATAATCCATTCTTATCATAACATCAATTCATATACTCTTCCAATCCTTTCATTTGAAGACTTGTCTAGATTTCTCACACATGTAGTAATTCAATAGTACCTCTACTACATTTGTGTGGCTTTAGTCTATCATTACCTCCAACATTCAAGCACAATTATCCTCTTAGAGATACACACACTTTAACACACTTAATAATATTATGGTAAATACCCTTGGGTACATCTTTTTACAATCTAACTAATGTCATCTCCACACTCAATTCCATCCCCTCATCAAACCACTAGTGATTCTTAACCCCTTAAGAGTTCTCAAGAGTGTGGAACTTCTTTATGTAAAAAAAATTAAAATATCTAAAAGAAAAAATCATATCAAATAAAATCCACTACAAGACTCTCTTTAGGGATGTTTCCAACATCTCTACTGCGGGCTATAGACACCTAGACTGGAAATAGAGAAATGTTGTGATAAGAATCGATACATCTCCATCAGGGCTAGGGACACTTGCTACCAAAAATGTACGACTTATCCTTCTATTCACCCTCCATGCACCTATTTGACTTGATCACTCCTATGCATTAGTTATTTTATCTTCACATACAACCCATTAATTATTCACTTCAAATAGTAATTAACCATCACAATCACATGCACTTTGATCTCATAGATACATAGGGCTTGCATGTTGTCAACTATTGTTTAGACATTGGTCACACTTTTATTTTATTCCAACTCTTACATTACAACATGTGCCATTAGGCTCATATTTTGTTCATCACTGATGTTATTTTCCTTCCATCCATCACATCCACATCCTTTTTCCCTTAGATCAAACATATGTGGGCATACGATGATCCATTCCTTTTAATTCAATCCTTCTCATATCCCATTTCCGATGTCATCATCATGACTAGGGACAACCTTACTACCATCCATTGGGGGCATCATCCATTTTATATACCCCTCACTTCCCATCCTACCCTACACCTTGGGAAAATCAAACCCATTCATCCATCCACATAGGCCACCCTACTTTACACTTTGGGGCACACCACATCTATCCCTCAATCTATCCCCCTATACTTGGGATCATATAATCATCTTCCATATCCCCCATTTAATCCTATACCACATCCCTCATCCTATCTATCTATCTCCCATACCACATCCCATCTAATCATAACATATCACCTAATACCTATCATATCCAATCTATCCAATTTCTCTCAACACTTCCCTTTCATCCTACCTAAACATACTTTTCGAATTATAGCAGAAAGTCGCATCCCACCTTTCATCCCTTTGCATTACCCTATATAATTATCCCATCCCGAATCCTTTTTTCTTACCTTCCCCCATCCCAAATGTAAAATGTCAACATCCAAACATCAAATAATCTACACATCCAAAATCCAAACATATAAAAATCTAAACATTTAAAAATTAAAAATTTCAAAAATATAAACATCCAATATCTAAAATCTAAAAATCCAAAGATCTAAATATCTAAACATTTAAAAAATCTACACAAAGATCACAAATTTACAAAAATTCAATGTGTGTGTTTTCTTTCGTGTCTACATTTACATTTTGGCTGATGATATGAGGCCCCTTTTGTTTTTTTTCTTTTACATAGTTCAATGATATGAGGACCATCTTTTTGTAATAATTTTTCCAATGATATGAGGATAAGAGCATTTGACAATTTAATCATCATGGTCTTTATACCTTAATGCATCTTGCTCTATGCCACATTCATGGATGATAACTGGGAAGTTTATGGTAGCCTTTATATCATCATCTTTTAGCCTTATCATCATCTGCATCTAATCATCATCATCATCATCTAACTAACTATCTAACCTCCTCATCCTCCCATTGAATTAATCCTTTATCAATAAATCAAAATCAACATCCGAATCTTATCTTCTCACATCCAACATCTCAAATCCTCACCCTAGCTAGGGAATCTTCTAACCCTCTCATTAATAAAACTTGACCATCATCCCAATCCTCTCCTCATCAATGACCCATCATCCACATCAATCTAAAAACAAATCCTTATTCTTTCATCCAAACATACTCAATCTCCTAATCCCCTAAATCTAATCAAACCTCAACCCTACCATCTTCAAATCAAGATCCTTAAAGATAAATCCCAAATATTCAATCCTCACCCCTTGAAAAATACATCCTATAATCCAAAATACTCAAAACCTAACCCCTTCTCTAGGGCATCTTCAAATCCAAAATATTCACCCTTTTCATACATCATTGAATGGGGCATACCCTTTTCCAACATCAAATATATAGTAATCCTCTACACTCCTAGCTTCTAATCCTCTAATCCTACATCCCCATGAACCTCAACAATCCTTCTATATAATATCCTTAACCCCTTGAGTGGGGCATCCTACAATCCAACCCCTTTCCTCAATCTTCTAATCCTCTAATCCTAATCCTTTAAATCTTCAAATATTCTAATCCTCTAATATTATTCCTCTAATCCTCAAATCCTCTCCTACTCCTCTAATCCTCTCTCATATACTAACTTGACCCTCTCCTCTCTTGAGTAGTTACACTGACTCATTCCTCGCATCTAACCCATAGATGGGGCATCATATCACTAACCTAACACCTTCTCTTCTTTTTCTTTGAACGTTCATTGCTGCACAATAACCATTCAAAGAGGGGGAAATGTAGACATCTAAAATGTCAACATGATTAATTATGATCAATCTATCCTACAAATATCCCAACATCATGCATATAATAATTAATCGCAAGATTAATTATTATTATTTAATCCATTTTATCATTTTTACCCTTTATCATTTATCACATCATTCCATCATTAATCCTCTTAATTCATTATTTTATCCCATCTTATCATTAATCACTTTTATTTCATTATTATATCATATTATCCTATCATAATCCTTATTAATATTTTATAGGAATTTAATATTCCTACATCTACCTACACACCTACCCTACACATCCCTACACCTATCCCTTCCATATAATCTCACCCTAATCATATTTTTTCAACCTAATCTAATCCTAAAACTAATCACATGCTCCACCTCTAAATCTGGAGGCTTCTATTTCTAGAATCCTCTCTAACCTTCTCCTTCTATTGAATTTTTAATTCAATGGAAACTTCTTCCCTCCATGAATTTTGAATTCAAATTCTAGAGTCTTCCACTCTAGAATCATCACATGTATTCTCCTCCCTTGATCCAAATCTAACTTGGTTTCATCTTATCCATTGAATACTCTACCCCAAAACTATAAATTGAACTCTCATCCTCCATGAGAGCATGAAATTAGAAATACATAACAAGCTCTGCCATTTTATTTCATCAATCATCCATTTTATCCTCTTATCCAATCAATCAATCCATTCCTTCAATCCAATATATCATCCATCCATAATCTTCATCAAAAAATCCAAAGGCAATTAAGGGGAGAAGTTGCTTGTGTGTCTCCACCAAAATTTTGAGCAACAAATAATCAATCAAGAGAATATCCAACACAAAGGAGGATTTTTTCCACTTTTATGTAAGTACAAGTATTTGTCTCTCTCCCCTATCAATCCATTGCTCTATCTGATATTTTGTTTGAGAAGATTATATTAGGAGAACAAGTTGTTATTTTTTCTTGAATTCACTCACTAATCTTTTCTTGCATTACAACAACAATAAGATGAATCATAAATGGAGAAGTGTGAGGTACTTATAGGAACATTTCTACAAATGTCAAATATAAAGAGGTGGTTAAAGTATTCACATTATCAATCCTCAGTGTGAATTTATATTTTTAAATATTGTTTTCGGTTATTATGGTTTTTATTGCTTTACACACTTTAAAATAGTTAGAAGAAATATATTTTGAAAAATAGTATTTCACTTTGTAATGTAAAAATTAATATCAAAATATTGAATAATGATGTAGAATGGTAAATACATCTATAAGTATGTTGGTCAATAATTTTTCGTGTTGCAAATTATTGGTTTCTAACAATGGTCACGGGGTTAAGCCCCTCCTTCTTGTGTATAGGGAGGCTCTTATTATTGAATTTAAACTAACAAACACTTGTGGGTGGTGATTAGGATTGGTATCACATAGGAATTATCCACTAAACATGTGGCAAAGTGATTATACATGGTATAAGGGAAGAATTATCATTGAAGAGAGGTAAAGGGGAGTTGGGAAATAAGGATAGAGAGGGTTAATGTTTTGAGTAGGATTAAATAATTCACATAAAATAACTAGAGTAGGTCCACATTCAATTAGAAGAACACAAAAATGCTAAAAAAAAAAGACTAACAAATAATAGACACAAAATTCTATTGATTCATTTATCAAAGGCACCGATACCTTTCTTAGTTTTACAAGATCGTCATGTTTACAAAGTTATAAATTAGAGAGAGAGTAGAGGAACATAGATAAGGAAAAATAGGAAATGCATCTTTTAATTCTTGATGTAGTAGTGGTAAATGTCAAAAACATACAATCAATCAATAGTTGCCAACCTTTTGGAATAGAGAATCCATTCCAATTTATAGCATTAGAGATTGTCTTCTTATCTCCCCCACATGAATTTTCACCTTCCCTCATCAGTTGTGACCTTCCAAATTCCTAGAAAATAAAAATGAGACTTTTTCTTAATGGTGAAAAAGGACAATTACAATGTTGAATTGAAGGTCACTTAAGTGAATAACACAAAATAGGGAAAAATGCATTTTCAATGAGGAATTAGAATATAGAGAGAAGAAATAAGAGAGATAGAGAAGGGTTGACTAATCCGATTAAGATGAAAATTTTGTTGATTTGAAGCACGGTGATCACAATACCATCCTTCTTGAGGTACAAGAACACTCCATAATATTGAATGATTGTTTAGAATGATTGTTGTGAGACATTATAATGTGAGCCTAGGATGAATGCGGACATCACTCATGATGGTTATTTCCTGACCTAATAATGAGATTAAGGATCACTTTCTTGCTTCTTAGTCTTTCACGTTTCACCGTAGTGATCATAAATCAACTCTATTGTGCTCAAACCTTGTGATACTTATTGTTCCTTAATGAAATGAATATTCATCATGCATGTGAATAGATTAAACATTCTTGTAAATATGATGCTCCAAATTAACATCATCACTTTCATACCTTTCATGGATCTAGAATATTATTTGAATATTAGGATTCCTTTTCCTAATAGTATGAATTATCGATGAATGTAACTTGAAGGAATGAATGATAATTAGTTCCATGTTCTTGTCCTCCAAATTGCACTAAAACACTAAAAATTCCACCTCCTCTACTTGTAAGATGTGAGCTCATTATCAAACCTAGATCAAGTGCTTAGAAACACTTGTCGAGGTATGAATTTATTAAGATGACCTCCATCCTCACTCATGGTGAGATTCTCTCATCATGCTCATGATGATCATCCTCTTGATGAATTTTAATTTCAATTGAGCTCTTGATTCTTTTCCAAACTATGCACCAACTTCATGTTTTCCTAATTTCACCCATTGTCCAAGTGACTTTCTTTTGCACACAGTGATTTAATATTATTCATTCCTCATCATAGTGTTATTTATTTAATTTCTCTTTCATGAATTAATTTGATCAGGATGGCCCCCTTCTCACAATTGGAATAAGTTAGATCATCCACCCTTTTGCATCGGAATGTGCCTTGCATGAATTACCTTTGGAATAATTATTTCATATCCTATGGGGTTTTATTTCATTTTTGTGCTAACATAAACCTTATTTGATTTTAAATGATCAAAACAAATCAATTAGATAAGAAAAATGGAAGTTTACAATGCTTTTAAGCTCAATTTTAGGACTTATTATTTTTAGCAGGTCTTGGTAGGACTACTATTTTTAGCAATTTTTCATTGTTTTCACTTCCTGATGCTTCTTTCTCATTAGAAATTCCAAGAATACTTAGGATTCTCCTTTGATTAAAACTTACTATATTTGGACATGCCTTGCCATGAAAACATGGTATTTTTAGTACGTACACCAAAAAGTGACAGATTGTAGTGAAAATAGTCTTAAAATTATGGGTTTTATTCCAAGATTCCTGCTCCAATTTTCAGATGATTCCCTCATCTAGATGAGTGGAAAATGATATTTTCATCAAAGGGGATAGAATACTAATAAAAACTTATTACTCCATATATCATAAAATTATCCACCTTATCGTGCAAGAAAATAACCGAAATGAAATTAGATTGTTTGAGGATCATTCTCTCTAAGTTTAAGGGATTTTATCCAGTCATATCTTTAGAAAAATGTAAAATTATTTGAAGAGGGCATAATTATAAGAGGAAACTCAGTCCTCATTTTCCTTAAAAATAAGACACCTCATTATGGAAGACATGGTTCCGATGAGATTATATTTTTCAAGGATCATTAACTCAAAGTATCATAAGATTTCACCTGTCAGATCTCCATAGAATGAAAGAATTTTTTTGTTTCCATTTAGTTGCTATGGTATGACATCCATTAATCAAGGTTGAGGATTGTTTCACCAGTAATTTCATGAAAATTGATAACTTCGTAGTGAAAATGAGTTATAAATGAGTTTTGTGAGGTTTTAACTCATCTTGTTAATTGTTCTTTGACCCACAGGTTGAAGTTGGGTTTAAATGCAATTAAAATATGGTGAAATTGTGAAAATTGGGACAATAGGGAATATAAGTGTGCCTTAGAGTAGTATTATGATAATTTTTGGAATGGGGGAGGTCAATGAGATGAGGGGACTCGGAAAAGCACTTACGGAGCTCGGTGAGGTCACATGGGGGTCAAGGAGCTTCAAATTTACATGGGACATGTTTTATTTTCCTATTGTCCCCTAGGGTAGAGGAGAAAATTGGGACATAGAATTATGCCCATGGTGAGGGAGTGAGACTACACTTTTGTGTCCCTCATGTCCTCCTTGCACTATCAGGGAAAACATGACAAATGAGACAAATGAGAAACACAATGTAGAAAATTGGGCCTTGGGGAGGAGGATTATGGTGCGATTTTGTGTCCCTAATGTTCCTTTTTCCCTAAGGGGATAATTGGGACACACAAAAGTGAAACATGCACACTAGGACATGAATGGAAAGCCATTTTTGAATTATATGTCCATAAATAGGTAGGAAACTTAGCTTTTTCACCTCGAAGGATTATAATAATGTTTTGGGGTAAAATATAATATGATTTTGACTCAAAAACACATTATAATATCAATGGAACAACATCTAGAACTTAAATATTCCTAAAATTTAAAATGTAGGCCCAATTTTGTTTGGAACAAGAAGCCTAGGTAATTGTACTATTTGAAAATGATTCATGAAACCTTCAAACCTCAGATAACAATTAATTTTTCCAAATTATAGATAATTCATATATATTTTCAATACCTATTTTATTTCCTCCTAACTCCTTAAGGATTGCCTAGAATCATCCAGATAATTCAAGTTTTCCAATTAGGGTGTTTGTTCCTTGCACATAGGAAGCCCGATGTTGAGCAAATTGTCCCTGAATGAAAAATTATTTCCTAAATCTTCCTAAATTTCTTCCAAAAGCTTCAAGTATATCTGACACTACCATTGGATGCTTAATATATTTTATGAACTCTCTCGTAGGGTGTATACAGGCTCCAAAATGACCAAAATTGGTCTTTCTAGGTTTCCAAGAAGACGAGTCTTTCATAAATCTAACTAAAATAACATATCACCTTGAGTAATCTTATCTGCACATGGAAATATACTTAATTAACTTGTTATAAATTTCCTCTGAGATTATATGGGGGTGAGACAAAATGTAGGTTTTCCAGAGGAAGGATGCACGGTGACCAAGAGGAAAGGTTTCACTTAGGGACTTAGTTGTCATGATTTTATTTTTTTAACTTTCATACTAGATTTTGCATTAAAACTTATAGATCTAGCTTGGTGACATTGTAATGTAAGGGTAAATAGATAACCTTGCATATCATGGGATATTACACCATTTCTTTTTTCATTGGGTTACAAAGTCATTACACTAAACAATAAGAAAAGCTATGAACACAACCAACACACAACAAGGAAAGGAAACACAAAATGGGAAGGAAACAAAAAAAAAAGGAAACATGAGAAACATCCTAAACCACCTATGTTACATGTAAGGACAACCTGCTTTCATTGAAACACCAATTCTTTCCAAATGCTTACTCATACATGGGTATCATTAAATGCCTTTCTTATGCAAATCCATTGAAAACTCATTGAAATATGAACCCTTTTTTAATATCTTGAGAAATCTTTCATCATGGTTTTGGTGAGTAAGGATCCATTTAGTCAATCCATTTCCTTCTTCATTTAGACACATTTTTCCTTATGCTCATTGATTCCCAAGATCATACCAGTTGTTGATTTTCCTTCACTGCTATGAGAATGAGTCTTGATCATCCTACGTTTATTATTCTCACACAAATCTTATGATATTTGATATGAATTTATTCTTTGTTTTCCATCTACTTCATGACCACCATTTTCATGATTTGATTATCAACATATGTTTTAGGGGTTTTAACACTATGAAAAGGCTCTTGATGCCTTAAGTTTCTCAATTACTCCAAGAAACCTTCTTTTAAGCACACCGACTATTTCTTGACTTTCTTCTCTATATAGTATGGTGTGTATATTTCTTCATTATATTATAAATATAATGAGCACAAGGTTGGGCATACAACATTGAAATCATCATCTTCTCCATCTTGTCTATTTTGAGCTTCAAAATCCATCTTCATGATGAAAACATCATTTCCTTGAGGGGAGTCAACATTGCAAGATGAAAGCATATTCTTGATCATACATTCCTTGTTGAGAAGGTTTTCATTTTGAAAAAATCATCCTTGGATAAAGAACAATTCCATCTATCCACTCTTCGTTGAGAAGGTCTTCATCTTCATGAAAGGGGAATAAGCACAAGATTGGGGCTGAAATATTTAGATTATCATTTTCCCAATCTTGAACACCATGAACTAGGGATATGATTTCCATAAATAATCCATCATCTTCTTGATTAGATTCAACTTTGATAAGATGAAGCATTTTTTCTCATTGTAATATCCTTTCTCTCCCAATAAGAAAGAGAAAGCTTCATATTCACAATCATACTTATTGACAAAATATTCATTATGAGTTTTAAAAATGATTGGAAACATTAGACTCACCTGTAAAAAATTTGTTTTCCATCATTTTGCATTCATTACCCACATTTCTCATTACCTCGGGGTTTCTTTGTTACAATTAAATACTTTCAAGACCATCATCACCATTAAGTAGAGAAACTATGTTCATGCTCACATTGGGAAGTACATGATTTTAAATTCTAATTCCATCAAGTCATGATATTGTTGTATGACCGGATCTATGAAACTTAGATATTCTTACATCAACATGGGAAGCTCAAAATATTATTCCGAAGCTATGGAAAACTTATAAGCCCTTGGATTTTGAAATAGGATATCCACTTTATTAAATAATATGGTCTCTAAACAGTGTATTTCATTTTCTTGATGGGGATGAGTTTCTTCATCTTTCCATTGACCATAATGGTGGAATGTGACCAATTCATTTGTATATATCCCCAAATTCATGATAGAATATTTGGATTATTGACATACCACGTGAGGTGGGCATGTCCTCTACAATAATTTTCATTGTGATCTTCTTGTCACAAAAATCTACAAATGCTACTTGAGTATCCTTGACCTTCCTAACAAGAGGTAATTTTTTTATGGATTAATAAAGGCCATTAGTAGGAGAGAGAGAGAGAGAGAGAGAGAGAGAGAGAGAGAGAGAGAGGCCAAGGGATTTAACAACCTTTGTAGGCATGACATTGTCAAATGCACCAGAGTAAATAATGTAATTATTTAGTTTGTATCCATTCATCAACAATGCTAGATAGAAAGGTTCAATTTTCCCATACGTGGAGGGTGTGGAAGCAATATGGTTATGAGAAGGAGTGGTATGAGGAGTGGGAGGTAGTTCTTTGGTAGTGGAATTTTTGGAACATGAAACTAAACTACTTCCTTTGATAAATAGGACAAACCTATCAATTTGCTTGGGATGATTCTGCAAGTATTTAAACTCGAAATATAAATTATTTATTTATTACATTGGTAAATTATGTCAAAAGGAAAAGAAGTTGTAGGCACATCAAGAACTATGAAATATTTTACATGATTAGGATTATCATTTTTAGGATCAACATAGATAGAAACTAATTTCACAAGAGGATATGAATAAGACTTTCCCAAAGAGGAAGAAGAATTTTTGATTGAGGTAGTCTTGGGATTATTCTTAGTTGTTCCTGTAGAAACATACTTTGAAGATCCTCTTTTCATTGTTTTTTTGATAGAGCCATCATTTAAGGATCTAAATGGTTATCTTGAGAAGTAGAAGAGGAGGATTATTTCTCTATTTTGATCATGTTAACATTTCATATGAGTAGCTATCTATGGATTATTCAAATTCCTCATTTGGTGAGTACTCAAAATACCTAATCCTAGAACATTCATCTTACTCTTCTTCTTTAATTTTTGGATTCAGTAATTTCTTCTCCTTCATCTTCATCGGTTCCACATGTTGCATTAACTAGGTGGAGATTCCAAGGAAAGCCTTTGGGGTGCTCCTGCAATCTGATTTTTGTTCCAGTTTTTTATGATGCATGTTAGGTAACTTCATTCTTCAACATTGTCAAATCATTGGCCAAATTTTGTAGAAATGGATTTGCTCTTTCATCTTTGGAAATTTGGGCCTTATCCTTCATTGAATGATTTTTTATCTTCCCTGACATGATCAAGTCATCTTCCACTCCAATTGTAAATAAAAAATCATGCACATATTACTATTTTACTATACCACCAAGCATGTTGTTATATACATGGATCTTAAGTAAGAAAAATTATTCACTCGTGACAAACTCCCTAGTCCATTTGTTTGATTTGGTTGTTTCTATTGTCTTTCTCTCTCACATATGTCACTTCTATACCTAGTTCTGATCAGGTCATAGGGATCCTTTTTTCATTCTTCTCACATTTGTCAAGTCAGTTATCCGAGGACTCCAACTCCCAAGCACTCCTTTCCACCCTGGGTGCTCTCATCCTCTTTATTATTATTCACATTTTTGACATTTTTGGTCAACCTTTTTAGTTTTCTTACTCCTATCCCGAGGTCCTAGTTGGCATGTCATGTCACTAGTGTTGAAATTCAAACAAGATATCCCTATATATACACAACATACATACCATTATAAGGGAGGGAAATTCTAAAGGGCAAGCATATATACATACTATCAAAGGGACTACATTTTTAGGATAATTACTCTACATAGGAAGGGTAATTTATGAATTCCATCTCACACATTTACATTCTATCTAGATATAGCCCACTATCTTAGCTTCATTAGTGCAAGGGAAACCTAAGGATACTATTTCACACACAAGCACTCAAAACTACATGGATTCTCGAATGTAATGTAGCACTCAGTCATAAGTGAATCCTTCGGATGACCACCAAGGTGAATCTAACTTCACATATTTCATTTTATATCCTAAATTGATATGTTTGTGAGATTATGCAAGTAGTTGGGGTTTTGTTGCAGGTTACAAGTAACTTGTAAATCCAAGTGTGAATATCAAGCAATTAATAGGAAGTTACAGTGAAACCCTAGAGACATAGGAAAAATCATATTCTAACCCTTTGCATAGTCACAAGCACCTACAAAAGGTCTTTAGTGCCCAAGAACCCTCACCCTAGCCTAGGTACCCATGTCCATCTCTATTTGTATACTCTAGAATTGGTATCAAGCATTTTTGACACTATTCCTACCCTATTCATCAATTACTCCTATTCAGATCTACTTCATGAAAATCAAATAAGTGCCCTATCTCTCTCATTTACTTATAAATTTGCATAGTTAGAGTACTTAGCATTTGTATTCTATTGTATATTATCATAATGACTTTGAAATTAGATTTTATAAACATATTTTTATTACATAACTAGTGAATAGTTCTTGAGAATTGTCCAAATTGTTTGGTTGAGATCTCTGTAGTATGAAACTAAATTTAGGAAACTAGGCATTCACAAAGAACCTTTTCTGATTATCTGCAGTAGGACGAGTAATAGTGGGAATATTTTTTATCAACTTATTGAAATTTACTACAAATTATCTCATGGACTCTTGCAGTTTTTTCTTTATCCAAATTATTTAAACAAGGAGGGCCTGATCATCTTTTGCAGTCTTGAATATTTCTTTAAACCCAGTTTTCATATCCACCCAATCACTAATTGAGCATGATGGAAAGTAGTAAAACCAAGTCTTAGTAGCATCTAATAATTATTCCACAAATAACTGCATGGAAACGTCTTAGTGTTACACTCCAAAAATGCCACAAGATATGATGAAAAATTTGATATGATCATCTGGTTATTACTTTCCATCACCATAGAATTTCTTAAATTTATTTCTTAATCCTTTTGGAAGTTTATGAAGTGGTGGAACCAAGGCCAACTAACTAGTATTCTATCCTCATGGCAGAGGTATAAACATTATTTCTTCTTCTTCCTCTGGTTCTTATTCTCTTTCTTCTTCAGATTAATGAGGAATAGTGGTTCAATCAATTGCTACTGCAGTGTGATCTTCAAGTGAGTATTCAAGAACTTGTCCGAAGATTTTTATGGGTGTAAGAATGAAATATTCTTCTTCTTATGGCTCAAACATAAGATTATGAAATATTGCACTTCCTCCTACCTAATATTTTCTACTAAATTTTCATTCTACCAATTTTTCTCAGAGTATTAGAAAAGAAAAAATCTAGAAGAATGCAAAGTTATCACTAAGGATTTTGAATATTCAGACAACATTTTTCGATATATTTCAGTTTTTTGAATTTTTGAGGATTTTTAAATATCTAATTTTTTATATTTTCAAATATCTTTTATGGGTGCACAAAGGGAAGATCTTCCGTAGAAAAGTCACCATAAATTGTTGGTGAAATAATTTATCATGTCGCAAAATTATTGTTTTCCACCAACGGTAAAGGGGCTAAGCCCCTCCTAGTTGTGTATGGGAAAGCTCACATTATTAAATTAAAAGTAACTACGGAACTTGTGGGTGGTTATTAGGAAGGGGATCACATAGGGATTTTCCACTAAACATGTTGTAAAGTGATTGTATAAGGCACAAGGCAGGAATTTACAGTGAAGAGAGGTAAAGGGGAGTTTGGTAAATAAGGAGAGAGATGTTTACTGTTGTGAGTAGGCTTACATAATTCACATATAATAACTAGATTAGGTCCACATTAAACTAAAATATCAAAAAAATTCTAAAAATGATAATACTAATAAATCATAGGTCCACAAAGTTCTATTGATTCATTTATTAAAGGCACCGATACCTTTCTTGGCTTTACAAGATCATCATGTTTACGAAATTGTAAATTAGAGAGAGAGTGAGTAGATGAACATAGATAGGGAAGTAGAAGAAATGGATCTTTCATTATTTAATGTAGTAGTGGTAAATCTCAACAACATACAATCAATCAACAACTCCCAACCTTTTGGAATGGATAAGGCATTCCAATTTATAGCATTACAAATTGTCTTCTCAAATCCTCCAACATGACTTTTCACCTTCCCTCATCACTTTGTGACATTTCACATTGCTATGAAACAAAATTGATCATTTTTCTTATTAATGAAAAAGGGCCCTTACAATGTTGAATTGAAGGTCACTTAAGTGAATAAGAAAAAATAGGGAAAAAAAAACAACTAAATTTTCAATAAGGAATTAGAATATAGAGAGAGAAGAAAGAAGAGAGATAGATAAGGGTTGACCAATCCCATAAAGATGAAGATTTTTTTGATTTGAAGCACAATGATCAAAATATCCTCCTTCTTGAGGTGTAAGAACACTCCATAATAATAATTGAGTTTTTAGAAACACTATTGTGAGACATTACAATGCAATCTTGGGATGATTGCAGGAATCAATCATGATGAATCTTTCCTTAGCCTAATAATTAGATTGAGGATCGATTTCTTACTTCTTAGGATTTCATGTTTCACCTTAGTGATCAAAATCAATTCTACAATGTTCTAACCTCGTGATACGTATTTTTTACCTTACTAAAATGTATCTTCATCATGTGGGTGAAAATATTTCCCTTCTTGTAAATATGATGCTCCAAATGAAGATAATCACCTTCCTACTTTTCCTTGCTCCATAATCCTCTTTGAATAGAATCAACTCATACACCTCCTACTCACATATTTCTCATGGGAATAGATTATTTTTCATTCCTTCACACATGATGGTCTCAGATGCCTTAGTATCTTGGAATAGTTCATTTTGTTTGATTCCTTGAAGAAGGTTTGAAATGGAAGAGTTAAGACATTAAGTATAACCAACTCACTCCTTGAGTATCACATTTCATCTTTGAACATGATGAATCCTTCACAAATAGCTTTCCTAACCAAGATGTCACATGGGTAAAAACTATTTATGGTGTTTGGACACATTTTAGCCAAATTTGTCCTCACGAAAATATGATTTATTTTCCTAGTATAAATAATGACACCTAAATGGAATTTAAAGGAATGAATTTGAATGGGTTTTTCCTGTATGTTCTTTTCCTCCACACTACAATTTAACTTATGCCAAAACACTACAAATTCGACCTCCTTTGATTTTCAAGATGTGAGATCATTATAAATCATGGATCAATATTTTAAAAAATAATTTCTCGATTATGCACTACTTGATGAAAGGAATGATAAGAAGATTTTCCCAAGCCGCGATCTCAAATGATAATAAAAACAAGCACACCACAATAGATTTGCTTATGAAGAGCTAAAATACCATATATGAAATCCATCATAATTCATAATGCTCAATACATTACAATAGAATGACTTGAATTATTCAATAAGAAAGATGTACATATAAGAGGAGGGAAGTGTAAATACTACCTAAATCAGTGGTGAAGAACTCCCACTAACTAATATTGGTAGTTAAGTTAATTCCAAAAGACTAGTAAGCTAACTCCACATAACTGAGAAGCTAACTCAACACAACTAGTAAGCTAACTCCACACAACTAGTACACCTAAGCAAGCTAACCCAACAAGTGTAGGGCTAACACAAGTGTAAAAATTATCCTAATAAATAAATAAAAGGATAAATAATAACCTACACTAACACCCTCCCATAAACATATCTTAGGTGGGTGAAAAATAAGGTGGGTCCCAGAAACAAGGCTTGATGAGGTACCCACGTATAATAACTAGGAAAATTAGACACCACAAGGTACTCAAAACTAGTAATAACAAAGTAGAGAGAAAAAAATACCGCTTTAATATATCCTTAGAAGATCAGCTCCAAAAACTCATAATGTTGAAGAAGTGTGGTGCACACTATGGTATGAATCCACTGCTCGATCATAGAACTCAAAGACAATTGACATTGACTTCACCATAATAGCTCCATGCAAGGAGATTGTCAATGGAGTGATGTCGAAAAGTGCAAAAAAAACACCAAATATAATTTTATCAACTGCTACAAATAGGTGTGCCACGATCCAAGAACAACCAAGGCAACAAGGCAAGGACACGAGATCCAAATAAATAGGAGTGCCACAATCCAAGAAAAGCTAAGGTAACAAGGCAAGGACACGAAACCCAAAGAATGAGTATCAAACAAGGCAAAGCCATACCCTGAGTATCCCACCATACTCCCATACTCTGAATGGGTAGAGTGACACTACAGATCTGTATGAGTTTCCAAAATCAACTACTCGAACACTAACAAACTAACACTAGGATTCACCAGAATAGCTCCCCCACAATAGAGGCTTTCAACATGCCAAAAAATCAAGTGTCAAAAATACAGATCCGGATTAATATATCAACAAAAATGAGAGATATAAATGCATACACCCATAGATACAAGAATGCAACTCCCAAAATTTGAGGACGTCGGGCTCAACCGAAATTACGTCCACAAGTGATTATAACACCCTCCTAAATTTGACACTTTATAATTAAGTGCATGTAAACATTACAATGAGAAAAACACATTTTAAATTTGAAATATGTGTCTTAAAATGTCACCAATGCGTAGATCTTGAAAAAATACACAATTTTAGAAAAAAGATCACCTTAATCCAAGTTAAAGATCAAAAGTTATGAGCTCTAGAAGGTTTTTCTACTAAAATAATATTTTAATGCTGGTCTTTTTTTAAAAAAGGTACACGTGACACCTAAATGTCCAAAGGGTAAAAGCGTGCATCCACACGATAAAGGATTTAGACCAAAGGATAAAATCTTGTGCCCAAACCCTAAAATGTCTAGAGGGTACATGTCAATATCCAAGGGATAAAAGAATGTACCCACAGGGTACAAATCTTCGTCTAGTGGATAAAAGACCACATCCAAAATAGAAATATCCAGAGGGTAAAAGAATGCATCTATAAGGTACATGCTTATATCAAATGGATAAAAGAATGCACCCAGAGGGTACAAATCCGTGTCCAGTGGATAAAAGATTGCATCCAAAATAGAAATATCCATAGGTTAAAAGAACACATCTAGAAGGTACACATGTATATCTAATGTATAAAAGAATGCACTTAGAGGGTACATATCTGTGCCTAGTGGATAAAAGACTACATCCAAAATAGAAATATCCATAGGGTAAAATAATGCATCTAAAGGTACACACTTATATCCAATGATGGATAAAAAAGAATGCACCCAAAAATACAATTGTTAATGCAAACTTTGACTAAAATATCTCTTTTTTCTGGCACCAATATAAAAAATAGAGAGAAACCTAGAAATTTTCTCAAAAAATATAGAAAGCTAATATAATTTGAGACAAAAAATATGTTTGTACATAATTGTAATGATTTTTGAGAAATGTGCCAAAAACCCCTTTAAAATGTCCATATTTGACTATCTCAAAACATGGTCGAGTTTATAGTCGGTTATAGGGTTTTGGCACCTTCAAAATCTAATGGCGCACTCCGTTTTGCATAAAAATGCATGTTGCAGAAAAGTGTTAACAAATTATGAATACATGAAAATAATAAACCCTTGCTTGTAGAATAAACTTACAGATGGATGTCTACATCATCTATCGCTCTGATACCATGAAAGGAATGATAATAAGATTGTTCCAAGACACGATCTTAGATGATAATAGCACACCACATTAGATTTTCAAAACAAAGAGCTAAAATACCATATATGGAAATCCATCATAATCCATAATGCTCAATACATTACAATAGAATGACTTGAATTATTCAATAAGAAAGATGTACATATAAGAGGAGGGAAGTGTAACTACTACCTAAATCAATGGTGAAGAACTCCTACTAACTGATACTGGTAGTTAAGTTAACTCCAAAAGACTAGTAAGCTAACTCCACATAATTGAGAAGCTAACTCAACACAACTAGTAAGCTAACTCCACACAACTAGTGCACCTAAGCAAGTTAACCCAACAAGTGTAGGGCTAACACAAGTGTAAGAATTATCCTAATAAATAAATAAAAGGATAAATAATAACCTACACTAACACTTAATATGACATCCTTCCTCACTCACAATGATATTCTCTCATCATTGCTTATGATGATCATCCTCTTGATGACTTTGAATTTCAATGGAGCTCTTGATTCTTTTTAAAACTCTACACAAACTTCATAGTTTTCTTGATTTTACACGTTGTTCTGTGATTATATTTTACACATGGTGATTTACTATGATTCATTCCTCACACGTAGTTTGATTCATATTATGTCCATTTTATGAATGAATTTGATCAAGATGACTCTCTTTTGTCACAATTGGAATAAGGTAGGTCCTCCACCCTCTTGCATCGGATTGTGCCTTTCTAAAATTTTCTCTTGAATGATTCTTTGAGAGCCTATGAGGTGGGTTTATTTCCTTTTTGGGCCACAAGGCACCTTTCTAGAATTTCAATGATGGAAAAAATCAATGAGATAATAAAAATGGGAGTTGCCGTTTAAGTATTAAAAATTGATCTCAATTCCAAGACTTAGTATTTCTAGTAGTTCTTGAAGGGACTGCTATTTTTATTAAATTTTAATGCTTGTTTTCACTTCCTAATTCTTCTTGATCATTAAGAATGCTAAGAATGCGAAGGATTTTGTATTTTTGACAACTAATTATTTTTGGACATGATTCTCCATGAACACAAGTTATTTTTAGTAAGTCCATCCACATGTGTCGATTACTTCCTTTTTTGACAAATTACTATTTTTGGACATGAACTACCCATGAATACATGATATTTTTAGTAATTTCATATATATGTGTTGAATTGCAATGAAAATAGACGAAATTCGTGGTTTTATTCCAAGATTACCTCCTCCATTTTTCAAATAATTCTCTCATTTGGATGAGAGGAAATGATATTTTCATCGAAGGGGGTATATACTAGAAAAACTCAGTCCTTCATATTTCAAATAATAAGTCACCTCATCATGCAAGAAATGACTCGGATGAAAGTATATATTTTTAGGATCATTCACTCCAAGTTTCAAGGATTTACACCCACAACATCTTCCGAAAATGTAAATTTATTCCAAGAGGGAAGAATGATTGGAGAAAACTCATTCATCCATATCCCTAAAATCGACACACCTCATTATGCAAGAAATGGTCCGAGGAGAGTATATTTTTGAAGGATCATTCACTCCAAGTTTTGGATGACTTTTCCCACCTGATCTTCATGGAATAAAAGAAATTTTTGTGTTTCATTTTTTTTTGTTATGGTATGACAGCCATCAATGGAGTTTGAGGATTGTTTCAACATTAATTTCATGAAAATGGCTAACTTTGTAATGATAATGAGTTGTAAATGATTTTTAGTGAGGTTTTAACTCATCCTAGTAATATTTCTTTGACTTAGGGTTAAAGTTGCATCTAAATGTGGTTAAAATATGGTATAATTGGGAAAATTGGGATAATAGGGGTAGATATGTGTGCCTTGAGTAGGATTTTGACAAGTGGAAGAATGGGAGGAGAAGTGGATAAGATGAGGGGATGGGAAAAGCACTTGCATGGAACTAGGTGAGGTCACATGGTGTTCCAAGAGCTTCAACTTTTCATGGGGCACATTTTATTTTCCCCTTATCTTCCGGGGGTAGAGGGGACAATTAGGAATTTTGGGATGTAAAATTACACCCATAGTGAGGGATTGAGGCCCCACTTTTGTGTCCCTTATGTCTTCATTGCACTATGGGGGCAAATGGGACAAACGAGACAAATGGGACACACATGACAAAAAAATGGTATTAGGGAGGAGGATGAGGGTGCAATTTTTGTGTCCCTTATGTCCCCCTTGTCCCCAAGGAGAAAATTGGGACACAAGGAAGTGAAAAGAGCACCTAGGACAAGAATGGAAAGCCAAATTTACAATAAATGTCCAAGATTAGATAGAAATTTTATTTTTTCACCACGAGGGTTAGAATAATATTTTGCACTTAAATATTATATTATTTTGACTTCAAAACACATTATAAGCTTAATGGAATAAGTTTTATAACTTTATTATTCCTAAAGTTAAAATTTTAGGCCCATTTTTTTCGTAATGTGGAGGGGCAAATCAGTATTATTTTCAAATGTTCATGAAACCTTCAAGACTTAGATAAAAATTGATGTTTCAAAATTTTATATAATTACCATAGATTTCGAGTTCCTATTTTATTTCCTCAAAATTCCTTATGTATATCCTAAAATCATCCAGAGATATCAGGTTTCAAAATTAAGGTGTTTGTTCCATGCACCAAGAAAACTCGTTGTTGAGCAGATTGTTCGTTGAATGAGAAATTATATCCTAACAAAAAAAGAAGGATGTAATATGGGGAGTCATATTGACACAAGCGATTACCTAATAGAGTGAAATTTTGACCAAGCACTACATTACATCTCGACTCATGTAGTTCTTGTGATTGTGTGCAAGAATGGCACCCTAGGATGCCCTTGTGCAAGTGCACTTGAAAGTGAGTTATAGCTAGAATGTAGCAATATAGTAGAATTTTTGGATGGAATAGAATGAATTTCCCCTTCCTATGTAGTGTATGAAGAGTTACTGAAAACTTTTCCCTTGAATGGATGTTAGATCGATGTTTTAGAGTACTTTAAGTGCCTTTTTTTGGATGTAAGGTTAGGTGATGATAGTAATGCTTAGTGCTTGGTCCTTTTCTAAAAACATAACTATGTATTTCTATGATTCCCTTGTTTGAATTTCATAATTGAAAACTAAAAGGATGACTGGATAAGTGAAAAAGACTCCCAAAATATAAAAGAGACACAAAAAATGAGTAAATATAAAAGGGTCAGGGGCACCCAGATGGAGTAAGAGCACTCGACACCTGTGTCATGGATGGGTGCTGGTTTCTAAAGCCCTAAAGTATAAACAAGTAAAGTTTTGAATCAGCTATAGGGTGCGTAATACCAAAGAGAAAATAAGAAACAAAACAAAGAGGCCAAATAATATAATCAATTACTAGTTTTCATGCTTAGGAATAATGTAAATGCTAGTATGTTTTAGGATCTAGAAATGTACCCAAGTGCATGATTTTGATTGCTTCTAAAATATTCAAGAAACTCTAACACCACCTTTGGATTCTTAATATATGTTCTAAACTCTCCCGAACAATGTATACAGCTCCAAAATGACCAGAAATAGTCTTTCTATGTTTCTAGAAGATTAGTCTTTCCTTGAATCTGACTAAAATCACATATCACCTTAAGTACTATTACTTTCACATGGAAACATACTTAATGAAAATTTTAGAATTTTCCTATGATCTTGGATAGGGGTGAGACTAAATGCAGGATGGCCAAAGGAAGGATGCATGATGACCAGGAGGCAAGGTTTCATTTAGGGGCTTAGTTGTCACGCTTTAAGTTTTTTCAATTTTCATGATAATAAAGTACATAAGATACAAAGGCTTAAATCATGGCATAAGATAACAATTGACCAAAAAAATGTTGATAGTACAATACAAGTAATTAAGGTTAGGATTTTAGAAAGATTACATTATTCTATAGGTTTTAGAGATGTGACAATGATTTGAAATAAGGTAGGTGAGGTGTGTAGAGTTTTTTCATATTTCCTAAATTTTAGGAATATTGAAATGTGTACATGGAATATTGTCACTGAAAAATATTATTGCTTAAATCTAAGTAGGTTAAATTTGTGAGAGTGGAAATTTGTTGAGGTATGTTACCTCTTATCATGTTGTGTGATAAATACAATTTAGGGAGTTTGGCAGAAAGGTGGTGTATGGATAAAGGGAAATTACTAATTAGACATATCCTGCAAGACACATATCACTTCCAACAGGATAAATTTTCAAGATTACTCTATAAAAATCCATTTTGTCACTAACTTGATGATTGGATTGTAGAAAAACCTTGTGAAAAAAATTCAACTTACCCAACTCGATTAACACTAGACTCCACTCATTTGGTTCATGTTCAGTGAAAGTAATGTGAGATTGGAACAATTTCTAATGGAACTTTGTATATTTACACTAAGACAATTTTCCCATAAATGAAGGAATCACAAATTTTATGTAGTCTCGATCATAGTTCCTAATGAAGTGCTACCTTACACCATACGCAACCCATAACAAAGTTATATCTCAACAACGTAAGATCTCAAACATAACTCTTTAACAAGAAATCAAGGAATCTTATTATATTAATGCAAATAAATATTACAAGATTAATAAAAATGATACAAAATCTAATTATAATATTGTAACAAGACTATACAATAATTCATATAAGAATTCCACTTTGAGGCCTATCCTAAGCTTGGCCACTCTTCAAATATTCTACCATACCAAACCATATCGATTTGGAAATATTGAACTAGACACGTTCCCACACCATAGGATGTATTCCTTGTTCATTCCTTTTCTCTCTATACAATATTTCATCCCCTTCTACTTATAAAATTTGTAGAATCCTTGGACAAAAGAGTAAAGATGCTTCTTGTAAGTGAATATACCTTGTATAATATTCCTCATATAACTTCAAATTTCCATTGATATGTTCTTAAAGTTTTTTCTATCGAGATCGAGGTCAATAAGGTCACTTGGTTGTCCCCTAGTTTATCCTAAATTAAATAATAGATTCCCTTTTCATTCCTCTCCTCTAACTTCCAAACTTACACCCTCTTCTACTTATAGAATTCATAAAATAATTTGACACGAGAGGAAATTTTGAAGTTATAAGTAAAGATGCCTAGATAAATATTCCTCATATCACTTGAAATTGTAACTAATATATTCTTGATGTTTTCCTCCATTGGATTTAGTGTGGAATGGTTATAGACATAATATAATGAAGTGTAAAAGTTACAGTTGTAATATCTATGGTCAGAATCACATACAATTATAGATCTTACAACCATAAGTATCCAATATTGTCTATGTGGCACACTTGTGGCAATAAAAATTGACATCAAATGTTATAGGCCAATTTTAACCAAATAAGAGTCACTTTGGCTCTTCACAAAATGGGTTTTTAGGTACTTCAAAAATAAAAAGATAAAAAAATATGGGTATTGTATCCCTCATTTTGTAGTACTTAATTTTTTATTTTACAATTTGGACATTTATTTTATATGTTAAATTTTCAATGACATAGGTATTGATTTTTATTTTTACTCCTTTGTATTAAGACACATGATTGAAAATGTTAATATAAATTAATATTTTTAAAAAAATGGTTTTAGAAAAAGTTAGCTTTGACACAACCATATTTTGTCTCCCTCCAACTATACTACTTATTTTGACATATTGAATGTCAAACAAAAAAAATGTTATATATATATATATATATATATATATACACACATATACATATATATATATAGTACTATAACATTTAAAATATACTATATTTTTAAAAATTGTTGTTTTAATATTTATTTTCCAATATTGTAAATGAGTGTGTGAAATTATCACCGAATCTCGCTAGTTTGCACAAATAATCTAGTGTTTTGCACACGCGCATGCACATAGACACACACCACTAAAAATATTACATTTGATCTATTTACACCATTATAAAAAAATTAATTGATGTATCACTTGTCATCACTCCAACATATGTAAACTCTTATTTTTAAGAAAATACATGTCACTTGTCTATATAAAAGTGTACTAGATTACTATGCACTCACCCAATTATAAATGTTACATTCAAACTTATTGATTTATACATTATATCTAGTGTGTGGGATTTAATGAATTTTTCACATCAAGTTCCTTAATAATAATGGAGTGATAATACAGGCCCCTAACAAAATTATCAGTTTTTTATTGTTGTTTTAGAAAATGTATCTTACTTATATGGGTTCCAGTGTGGACACCATATCCTAGAGATCGATGTAGAATTCATTGAAAGCAAGTGAGGGTATTTGAGCCTTAAAGTAGATAAATAGGGTGGGAATTAGATTTTCCATAGTTGAGGTTACAAAGTACTATTAAGTGTTATTAAGGGAATATAATAGTTCTAATCACGTTCTTTGTTCATACTATAAATTTTAAGGATTTTGTTTCAATTTACTATCTAGATAATTACTTTACATCAAGCCTAGAATTTGATGATTTGTGGATAGTTTTTTCATATTTTAATTGTAATTTATAATTTTAAAAAATGAAATGGTATATTTAACAGTTTTATCTAAAACCATAAATTTGACATGGTAAATTATTAAGAAACTCGTATATATCTTTTAATGATCTAATAGTATAATATGATAGAATGATTTTTATTCATTTAAAAAAGGAATTTCTTTAAGGAATAAATTTAGTAGTTATTGATTTATTTTGAAATATAATATTTTAGAAAAAAAAATTACTTTTTGGTAAGTGAAAGTAAAAGATAGAACATAATAATTTTTAATAACTTGGTTTTCCAAGTTTAAAAGAAAAATTAAAAACGTTTTTAATAGTAAAATAATACTATATCTTTTGAGTTTCTTTTAAAATAAGGTTACATGTTGTTCCTTATTTCATTTATTTTCAATTTATATTTTATTTATCACTTTATTTTGTAAGTCTAATTGTTCTTTTCTTAAGTCACATTATTTTTGTGTAAGCATTTTGTTATGCACTAAGTTTTATATTTGGTAGTAGTGATAATTTTTCACATAATTTTAATGAGACATAAGTGTTGGTCTATGATACTCACCAACGCTAAGCTCTATGATACAAAATTTGGTTAGATACATTGTAAATTGATTTAGGATTCATTTCATTCTTATTTAGATGGTCTATTATTATTATTTTATTTAAAAGGATAAAATTTATCATTGTAAATATTTTAAAATGATTTTACAAGAATAATATTTTTGACAAGCCAAAATATTAGTCAAACGTAATTTGACATGTAAATAAATGATCAAATCGTTGTAAATTTTCTTTTCGACAAGCAATGGTGACCGTCAAATTCTAGATTTTCTTTACATTATCTATTTATGATGATCATCTCTAAAATTAAGACAAATCAAACATTCCTTGAAAACCTATCTTGTCAATTATTTTCTTTTTTATTAATTACATCTAATTTCACTTTTTAAATATATTAAAATATTATTTTCCAACTCTAATTACATCTAATTTCACTCCTTTAAATATATTAAAAATTGAAAGTCACAATTATCAATTGTGATTAGGTGTGTAAACATGAATATTGTTGATATAAAACCAACTTTCCTCGTAAACATAAATTATGTACAAATTATATTGCCTATTCATTAATAAGTCACATATTGTGAATTTGTTTAAAAAAATTTATAAGTCAATACCATTATCAATTAGTCATGTTTTAATAGTTAATTTTATAACACGACACTTAAACATGAATCACAATGTCTGAGTAGGTGGGTTGCATTGTTGATGTAAACCAACTTTCCTCGTAAATACAAATTATGTTCAAATTACATTGCCTATTCATTAATAAGTCACATATTGTGAATTTGTTTTAAAATATTGCAAATTTGTTTTAAAAATTTTCAATAAATTTATTTTTATATGTTATTAGTACCATTATCAATTAATTTATGTTCATGTTTTAATAGTTATTTTTATAAAATTAATACACAACACTTAAACATAACACTTAAAAGCTGAATCACAATGTGTAAGTAGGTGGATTGCATTGTTAATGTAAATCGAGATTCCTTTTAAACACAAACTATATACAGATAACATTGCCTATTCATTAATAAGTCCGGATTTATAAATTCGTTTGAAAGAAATTAAAAAATACCATTATCAATCAATCAAGTTTAATAACTAATTCTATAGCACGACACAGAATTCGTAGATAGATGTTTATATTCCTATAAACGTAAGGTTTCAAACTGTAATGATGGTATAAGCGTTACGAAGGTGCTGATTCTAGTCATTGATTTTTTTATTCTTTGGATGGCCATAAATAATCGTCAGATAAATTATTAACGTTCTTGTCAATAGACTTTTAAACCCATATTTCTATTTTTAATTAAAAATAGGCCATGTTCTATATACGTACCTATTATGTCTTTTAGACTGTTACATGTAATTAATTTGCATTGACATTTCATTTGGGAGAATGTTATGTCATTATACCATTAATTTCCTGCGGTTTGATTTTTGATTTTGCGTATTTAGAATGAATGTCATTTCCCTGGTATTGGATGGTCAAGTAATTTAGTCCACCGAAATAATCAAATGTCAATGTGCTGTTATTTTAATAAGTGTGGAATGTCAATTTTAGTTGTCATTTTAATAATCAAAATAATTTGCTGTCATTTTAATAATCAAAATGTCAATGGTCATTTGGTGTATTGGTGAAATTGTTTGGTTTAGATAGAGCTGACAAGGTATCAATTTTTGTTGAATGTAAATGTCTTTCATAGCTTGACATGGAGAGACAAGTTGTTGAGTCCAACATGAGGCTTGATTTTGAAAATTTGTAACATATATTAATTGTGAATCTGACTTTTCGATGTAAGTCAAAGGTCAACTTTGAAGGAGTTAACCTATTATTTCACTAGTATTTTAATTTATATTATATTTTGAAAATTTATAACATATATTAATTATGACTCTGACTTTTGATATAAGTCAAAGGTCATCTTTCAAGGAGTTAACCTATGATTAAGATTTGTTATGAATCCGACTTTTGATATAAGTCAAAGGTCAACCTTGAAGGAGTTAACATGTTATTAAGATTTGATATTCAAAGTTACGTGGGTGAGGAAAAGACATTCCATTTTGCACTTGAATCCGACTTTTGGTATAAGTCTTGAAGGTCAACCTTGAAGGAGCTAACTTGTTATTAAGATTTGATATCAAAAGCTAGGTGGGTGAGGAATAGGCATTCCACTTTGCACTTAAATTATAACTCATAAATATATAAGATTTGATATTATAGGTTGCAAATATTGAGTGATTAGAATTGAAATGAGTTAACCTATTATTAAGATTTGTTGTGAATCCGACTTTTGATATAAGTCAAATGCCAACCTTGAAGGAGTTAACCTATTATCAAGATTTGATATCCGAAGTTACATGGGTGAGGAAAAGGCATTCCACTTTGCACTTGCATCGACTTTTGGTATAAGTCAAAGGTCAACCTTGAAGGAGCTAGCCTATTATTAAGATTTGATATCGGAAGTTAGGTGGGTGAGGAAAAGGCATTCCACTTTGCACTTGAATTATAACTCATAAATATATAAGATTTGATATTATAGGTTGCAAATACTAAGTGATTAGAATTGAAAGGAGTTAAACTATTATTAAGATTTATTGTGAATCCAATTTTTGATATAAGTCATAGGTCAACCTTGAAGGAGTTAACATGTTATTAAGATTTGATATCCAAAGTTAGGTGAGTGAGGAAAAGGCATTCCACTTTACACTTGAATTATAACTCATAAATATATAAGATTTGATATTATAGGTTGCAAATATTAAGTAATAATAATTGAACTTTATTTAAATGATGTTTTACAAAATCACAATATATGTTATATTTTTATAGTTTTACTTTTATAATGGGAATATTTTAAGACATTTAGAGGTATAGTTATTACTTTTGAAGGTTCTACAGTTGATGTTGATTAGGGGTGTGATTGTTTTCGTAAGTGTAGAAATATAGATGGGCCACTCAATTTTAAGGTTGTTTATACATTTCAAAGTTGTTATAAATTCGTACATGAATACATTTGATACCGTTTTCAATAGTTAATTTATTTTTTAGTTGATGTTGTATGTATTTAATTCGGCTTTATTGTGTTAGTTGTGCATCGGTTGTTCGGTTGGTGTTTTGTTGGAAAACATTTATTGTCTAGTTGATAACGTGTGTGATTGATAGTTGTAGTGTAGGAATTTAGTTGAAACATTACATTGAAATGTTGTATGTGTACATTTAATTATGTTACAGATTCATACATTTAAAGTTGCTTTTCATATTTGAAAACATCAAATAAATGAAGATATACGTACACATAATGAGACATGTATACATTTGCAGTATTTATATCATGAATGGTAGCCTTTAGTGGGCAATTTTAGTTTCAATAAACATGATTACATTTGATACCCCTTGAACGACAGTGTCACTTTGGATAGAAGAAGTGTTGAGTATAGTAGTAGTGGAGGTGCTATCAAAGCAGAGGGTAGTATTTATGATGGGTTGAGTGATAATAGTCTTGCTTCCTCCTTTCTTCTTGCTCCGAGTGCTGGTACATGCCACGGTCTGTAGTTGTGCTTGTACATGTCCCAAGTGCCGTTGATGTCATGTGGGGTTGAGCCAAATTCGGACGCAATATTTCTAAAGGCTTGTATAAAAGGAGTTCTGACCAATAAAAAGGTCATATGACGTTGATTCTTGAGCTGGGACATCCACAAATCTTGGGTGGACCCGAACAATTACTTGTGTCGGTCACTTTTTCCATTTATCACCTTTATGGTTCTTGTTGTAGCTCCAATCTCGAGCAACTTGAATAAGTGGTAGGTGTTCCATGGTTGTTGGATGAACTTTATATGCATCCAAGAAAGCAGTTTGTTTGTTGTGCATCGACGTCACTTTCAACGACACGTCTTAATATTTTTTCCCAACATTTAATGATACAAATGAATGGTTGCACATAACAAGTGGCAATTTTTGCAACATGTGGCATGTTTCTTGTGCGCTTATGTCATGTTCAACAACGCTTTCTGTGAGCATTTTATGGATCGCGATATGTGCTGGAGAATCTCGTCTGCGTCTCTTGAAAATATGGATAGCATTTGGTGATATGTTTCTAACGTTGCTTTCGCTTTCAAGCATATTTTGCAATATACTTAAGAACGACATGGCGGGAAAGTACCGGTTGGCAATCGACATTTGCTCTCCATATGTATATCATTGTTCGATTGTGGATGTTCAATTTGTCATCGTTTCTGGAAGGGAGGTACTTAATTTTCCCATCACTTTCAATGTGCAAGGAAGAAGTAGGTTGTGTGGCCCAGGGGGCGTTGTACCTACACTGCAGCTATGATTGCTTTCTACGCAGACATGTCTGCTCTGAACATTTAGTGTGGCACTGAACTCGATTAAGCAATTCTTCAAGGTCTGCATGCGGGGAGGTGGATAGAATTTGTGTTGTATCTAGCAAACAAGGGTCATCTAGGAGTGACTTGCGAACAAAATCCAAGCGGTTGCAAGCCGGGTGGGGGTTCTAGGCAGACACGAACTTATCAAAGTATTGTTTTGTCGCCTCAATAACTGTTGTATCCTCCTAGTCCATTTCGTCAACTTTTGGCGCATTCTCAAGCCACAATAAACCGTGGACATGTGCGGAGCCTCTATGTTGCCATTCATACTTGCGAGACAAGGGAACATAAATATTAGATATGTAGTTTGGAAAAAACTTTGAAATAAGTAGATTTGATTACCTGTACCAAAAGTCTACTACTCCAAGTTCCTTCTGCAATATTTCTTCCCAAAATATTGTGAATCTGTGATGCAGGTATGCTGATACTCGATGAGGGTTAGAGACAATGTTAAGTGTTCTCCAACATTGTGCGGCTCGAGGATCTGTTGGGCATTCACCAGGTATAATATTGTGGAGATTTGGCCATTTAGTGTCTACGCAACACTTAGAGTGAAGAATAAGGTTGGTGTCCCTAATTGTTCCACCATATCTGAAAGCTCGCTTCTACTTTTGCCCAGAATGAACGTGTCCCTCGAAGGCTCGATCCAAAGCGCATTAAGCTGTCTGGGAGGTTGTCTTTGGGGCATTCCAGTAGTTGTCTTCGCAGATCTCTAATTGTCGAGGGATTCCAGATTCGATGTTCTGTTTCATAAAAATTGCTGCTGTGGATTGGCTTTTGTGTCGCATTATGAGGTTTAGAAGGAAGTAATGAAATCTTGGGTGGGAACCAAAGCACCCATCATGGTAACACATCAAATGAAGAGCGTATTCATGCATTGGAACTTATTTAATGCGGGGTTGTTGCCACATTGCTTTTCCTGTCGGAAATAAAGTTGGGAAAGCCATTGAGAACAAGCCTTCCGTATTGTATTCATTTATTGGCGAAATCCCAAGCTCTGGCCATGGCATGGTAAATGGAGTGTTACCATCGTGGTTGAGCAAGAATTGTTCGATTTCCTCTTCTTTTGTTCTTGTATTGTGAGGTGTTGGCACGAAAGACGATGAGTGTTCATATATTTCATCAAAGTGGGTGGGAACACCACTACCATGAGTTGTAGAGCAAAGTTTGCATTTGGGGCAGTTCCATTGTGGTTGTGTTGAGAGAGGAGGAAACATTTGACGACTCGGATGGTAGTGAGGAAAGGGTGTCATCGTCGATTAAGACATCTTTGTAATAGGGATCGTGTTGGATTTTATATTGTAAGGCTACACAAACACGAGATCTACTGACGTAGAAATCATAATTTTTAAAATTAGATCCTTCCCTTTGTATGAGAACTATGTCCAAATCTCCAAGGCGGCGGGGTAGGGTCTTTGCTATTGAAGTAATGTTTTATGGGAAGCTTATGGTGTGTCCTGAGTATTTGTATTGTCCGCCACGTACTTGGGTGACTTGCATGAATGGATTAACTCGTGCGATAAGCATCTCCTCGATTTGGGTTAAAGACGCAAGAACGGTAGGCTGCTTTTTCAGGTCCATGTTGTTCCATGAAGAGAAGCGGTGGCCTTGTTTTTCACTTTTGCATCTGTTATAGGAGGGAAAGCCTTCAAAGGAAATTGTTTTAATTCCTAGGTAATTTTCCAAGCAGATTGAGCAAGTTTGGATGTTCGCCAACAAATCTATTCTTTTGAAACTGACGTTGGGCTTCAATAGTCAGCATCGAGGGTGGGAATATGGGAAATCTCTGTGTATTGGAAGGGGTGGGGTGTTCTGTTTGAGTCGTTTGTGGATTGCAAGGTGGAAAGCATTCAAAAGGAGAGGAGAAACTATTTGTATATGTGCGATGAACTGAAGAAAGGTTGGTACTTGAGATAGTTTCATGTGGCATCCTAGATATTTGGGGAAAAGTGACTATTGTTAGCAAAGATGGGTTCGTACGGAAGGAAGTGGTGTGCTCGTGAAAGTTTGTTTCCATGGAAGTTACATGCGGAATGTTGGTTGGCAATTCTTCAGTAGTTGTATTTGATGGCAAGATTGGAATGTCAGGGAATCGTAGGTTGTTGGTCATTGTAAGTTGAAAGATATTAGAGATTTTCGTTGTTCTATGCTCTAATTTACGATGTCGTTGCTCAACAGTTATGTGTACTTTATTTTTTGCATAGTTCTCTCTTCGTTGGGCTCGTTTTGTAGGAGTCGACATGATTGTGAAGTCACAGGCTTATGGAGTACCACCTGTTGGATAAAGATCATGCGGGTTAGCAAGGAACGATACATTGTTTGATGACATACAAATGCAGAAATAAGTCAAAATATAAAACTAAATTCAATTGTAATGCATGTGGAGTTCCAATGGGAAATACGCATAAGAGGTAACAATTTGAGTATCGAGAAACTGCATTTTTTCTTAAGGAAAAGAGTATTAGATATATAGAAACATACAATGCATTCACATAGTACACAAGGATGTAAATACGTACATAACAAAAGTGCATGTATTTTATATTTATTTTCTTAAAAGTACTAACAATCCACATAGTAGCAGGAGACAATAGTATGTAAGTGTATAAGGGAATACAATAGTTTTCTTTTGAAGCAGGAAAAAGCGAAACATAGATATGAAATAAGAAACATAGGTGATAGTTCAAAGTATAGAATGGGATGGGTGAGGGTGTAATGTTTGAAGGGATGGGTGGGTTAGAAATCCTTACGTAAAGGTTATGGAGGAGTTGCACTTTTTTTCTTTCTTTGAACTGAGGATGACACATTTCAATCTGTTGTTTCCGCAATATGTCTCTTTTTTCAGTGAAAGTGTGAAGCAGTATTCGTTGCCGATGACATGACTTATAATTTCACTAGTCGCATCTTTGTCTATAAACAACATATGGAGATCGCTAGCTACAACACCCATGATTAACTCAACTGTCTCATCAAAAGTGATAACTGATTGAAGTTCTCCTGTTGGGTCCTTTAGATCGATCCTCAATGCATATCTATAATCATAGTTTTGAACTTGTTTGTTGCAACTCGAACATAACCATGAACCATTACCATTCTCTCTCACCTTTTTCCTGCATTGTTTGTCACCTTTTTGAAGAGGACATGCCTTGTAAAAAAGTTGTCCATGTTGATATTTGTGATTTCTGCAGTAACCATGGCCCATTCATTTCTCTCTTATGTTCCCCATATTTAGTACCTCCGAAATCGTTGTTATAGAGGTCAAGCTTTTGGAGGGCCCATAAATTGGCTTGTGATAGAGGGCGCCGGAAGGTAGTAGTCATCAAAATCAACCCAACCATGAAGTGTATTTGTTTCTGAAATTAGAGGATTGACGTAACATTTGGTTCTTGAAACAGTGTCCACTGAGCTTCCATTGAAACTGAGACACGGGCAGCTTTCAAGGCAAGGACCGGAAGAGGCGGTATAGAAAGCATGTCTTCAAGTTCGTTTCTTATCTCATCTAAGTGTTGTCCCCACAATGTGACACTTACACTGAATCCCGACATGTCCTTTAATTGTAGTGTTCTTCTCTTTGTTTCAGACTTGTCATGCCGATGAATTGTTGAGCATGGTGACATCGTAACAACAATGCCAATCAAATCAACTGTAGAACCTTCAACGCTTGCAGGTAAGTCCTTGATTTTGGTGAAGTGAAAGTGATGGGAAGGTATTGTATCCTCACTTGCTATGAGTGGATTTATGGTAGGATGACTATGATTATGAGAATGGGGATTACAAAGAAAATTGACTTTAAAAATAAAGTTATTCCTTTAACAAGATTGGTTCATTATTGAGTTTAAGTCAAAGCCAAAGGAGGGCTACTCAAAATCACATTCACAAGGCTTGTACAATATCTATAAATAAACATATAATTTAAATAGTAGCATATACCCTCACTTTCTAAGTATTTTTCATGGTGTCATGCCTTATTCTCACACCCCTTCTTATATGTTGTAATCGGAAATATAAAAAAAACTAACTGTTGATTGTGTTCACATATACTTTTCCAATAACAATCATTTATATACAGTTTATCATCATCTATCCTTCACATAAATCTATGGACATAGACTCACTATGTTAAATCTCTCCATCCCAAAATTCTTCAACAGTTTTGTAGGGGCTCGTTGTGGAGTTGATAAAAATATCCCCACGCCATATCTTAGCTTGTTCAAACTTGCTAATCTTGTCAAGATCATCTGAAGTTAGAGACCAATCAAATATCTGAAAATTCTCAGTTATTCTACTCTTATTGTAGCTCTTGGGCAGCACACTCACTCCTTGTTCTATCCCCCACCTTAACAAAACCTGCAGTTGCACAAACATTTTCCAACTATACACCATATGCTTCTTAATTCAGGGAAATTTTGCTTAAAACTAAACTTGAAGGAATACTTGAGCTTTAGTCTTTCCATGCTTTTGGGCAATTTCTTGAATAAGTGGGTTATCCATCACCAGATTGGTACCCCAGGGAGTATTCGGAGCTCCCAGAGGAGACCATGCACTCAAATGAATGTTATGCTTGCTACAACACTCTCTCAACTTTTTCTGCTGCCACATCGGATGCATCTCCACCTGTGGATTAGAATGTTAATAAAACTTTTGAGTTTGGACGTTGCTCTGTTTCATATATTGAGCGAACAGAGCATGAAGATTTAAATGGTCTATATAGCTTCTTCAGTTTCTCAATGGGCTGTTATGTTAAAGATGTCATGTAGGAAGTTGGAGCATGAAAAAAGGAGCACAAATACCCTTCAGCAGATGGCAAGTAAGCTACTGAAAAACTTTTGTGAAAGGCATTACCTGATTAACAGCAGGGGGAATCCTGACATAGCTGAGCAGGTCTTCAATCTTTTTGGAGGAAAAGTTACTGATCCCAATGGCTTTGGTAAACCCCATCTCCACACATTTTTCCATTCCCTCCCATGTAGACTTCAAATCTAAAGGTAAAAACTCTTCTTCTTTGGGGCGGACATTAAGTAGAACCCCTTTAATGAACTTTAGAGGTAAGTGGATAAGATACAAATCCACATACTCTAGTTGCAAATTCCTGAACATTCCATACTAAATTACAATAAGAAATTCTGCCAAAAGAGAGAATATAAACAACTGAGACGGTAGTATAGAAATCATACATTAAACTAGTTTTGAGAGCAGCAAGTGGGTCATCGTGATCAGTATTCCAGAGTTTGGTGGTGACAAAAACATCTTCTCTTTTGACAATGCCACTTTGAATAGCAGTATTCAGGGCTTCTCCTAATGCATGCTCTGAGTTGTAAGAGCTGGCGGTGTCAAAGTGTCTGTAACCTACCTACAAATTATTAAAGAAAGTGAGAAATATGTTCACAGAAATGATCATAGTAATCCAATGTTGCTGTAAATCTATAAGAGCCCTCAAGTGGTCTTAGGTTGAACTATAACAGAACAATAAACTGGGCACCTGAAAAAGAAAAAAATAGAGTACCCTTCCTTCAACACTCAATGCAAGTTGGATTGAGAAACTTACAGAAAACATTTATCCATGCACCGACAGAGAATTTTGAAAAAGGATAAACAAACAGTTGATATGCATTGAACATTGAACACACACAGACCTGATTACGTCTTTCATTGTTTCTAATGAATCTAATAACTTTATGTAGATTTTATATAAAAATTCAACCACTAAATTAAGGCAGAAAACCATAGAGAATGCCCTGGTTGACAAAACCCTAACACAAATTACCATTAACACTCTGATGAACAGCCACATTAAAAAAAAAGGTTGAGCAGCTACCTGTCACGTCTGGCCCTGTCCAAAGCAGCTTTTCTCTTGGGGGCTTCCTTTATAGATGACAGAGAATATCAAAACTCCTGCAAGCTGCACGACACGAACAAAAGAATCGAGTTTGAATGATTCCGGTCTCTGGCAGGTGCTGTGCAGCTTTTTCCCTCAAACAAAATACCAAAACTCCTTACCAAAGATACAACGAAAGCTACTCAAGCCCCTAATAAATACAGATAAAACAGTCACTGTTAAAAATAGCGCCCCTCAAAACCATTAAAAATAGGCAATGTTAAAAATAAGCATGCAAGTAATACTCAAGATTGTAATTTAGCATCTCTATCACAATAGTTTTATTTTATTTGTAGGTCCATGCAAGGGTATCTACGTTTGGGAGCATTTATATAATGAGTGATTTTGACCTTGATCCATATCAAATAAATGTCTCTAGAGGTCAATCACACTAATTTTTTTTTCGGATAAGGTAAATATAAGTTTGGTTTTAAGTGGACCAAAAATTCCGTATTTAAAAGGAGGAAAGATAAAACATTGAAGCTCATAAAGGGAGACCTCTACGTGCGCGCCGATCAACCAATACATTAGGATGCACGCCCGAAGTCGGTACGAAATCGACTCAGTAAAGCACGATTAGAATTTATAATAGAAGATTTTTGAGTCGGACCTTAGTTCACCCAACATCTTCTAACACATGAAAGGAAGGGGCTACCAAAATGTCGCATGATTCCCCGCATCAAACCCACACCACTACAACATATAAGTTTTTATACCACAATTTGGAATAATTGTAGAATAATTGTGGCATCTCTATGAAAATTTCATTTATTGATTTTTTGGAATTGTGGATGCTCTACAATTTACATATGGTGATAATATTTTGTAGAGAACTCACATATCCAACCCTTCCTCATAGAAAATCCACAATTTTTTGAAAATAAAATTAAAATTTATCATAAAATGCATTTTACCAAAATAAGTTATGAGATATTTTTAAAAGACTAATATAAATTTATATTAATATTGAAATTCTATTGTCTATATTTTAATATATTTACATGTTTGAAAAAAAATACAATATTTAAATTAAGATATTATGGAAATCTAATTGTATAACATATATATGATTATCAGAACATATTTTAAAATAAAATAAACAAAAAATCATTAATATGACTAATATATAATATTAGTGTGATAATATTATATTACTTAAAATATATATTAATTAGAATCACATTTTACAAAAAAAAAAAAAAAACAATCTAACATGTCAGAACTAGCAATCGCATGTGTACAATGCAATGTGAACGCCGAACAATATATGTTATTTGATTTAGAGGGATAGTTATTACTTTTGTAGTTGATGTTGATGAGGGGTGTGATTGATAGTGTAAGTGTAGGAGTATAGATGAAGCATTACATTTAAGGGTTTTATCTATACATTTCAAAATTGTTACAAATTCATACATACACATTTGCAAATCTCATATTATGAGTGGTAGATTTTTGCGGACTATTTTATTTGAACTAAACATGAATACATGAAGACTTCCGTATATTTGCAAATTTTATATCATAAGTGGTTGCCTTTTGTGGCCAATTTTATTTGCACTAAACATGAATACATTTGATATCACTTTGGATACAAGAAGTTTGAGTAAATTAGTAGTGGAGGTGCTATCAAAGTAGAGGGTAGTATTTACGACAGGTTGTTTTTGTTGAGTGATAGTAGTCTTGACTCCTCCTTTCTTCTTCATAACATAATCATTATACTCACCATGTAGGATGTCCCACAGACTTCCATTTACCATGTAATCATAATACAATAGGTTTCCATGTGGAGAAAGCAAATATCCATGCAGACTCACAAGATTATGATGTTTGATGCTTCTAACTCAGTTTCTAGTCAAGTGCTCGGCGGCAGCCTGCAGGTAATGGACCGTCAAACACTCTAGCACGATCAACAATCTTGATGTAAAAGACTTTAATGTCTAACCATTTAAGGCATTTATGCCGCATGGGGTGCCCGGATTTGCAGCAAAATTGAATTGCTTTTAATGGCGTGAAAGATTCTGTCAGTTGACACATCATAGATTTGGAGCTAAATGTGACTATGTTCGAAGAACTCTCTGCCATGTACACAAAAACAAAATTTAAATGCATTAAAGAAAGAAAAGAAAAACCTTACTAAGTATACCCGTATTAAAGTTTTGAAAAAGAGGAGATGTGCCAGGTTTTAGTGATATCTTTGCAGGTTTTGTGGTGTTATTATGAAGTCAGGGACACTAAAGAACAAATGGTAAAGAAAGAAAAACTGTCAATCACTGGTCAGTGGTCACACTATTTCTAAAAATGGAAATTGTATGTTGATATGATGTAATGCTAACTTGAATCTCTAGCAAATCTGGTGTGGGTGCAATAGAAAAGTATTTTGGATAGCTTAAATTGGAAATTCTAGGAGTTACTTCATAGATCTACCACATGCACCTGTTATGTGACTGTATAATGCCATTTCTTGATGAAGAGATACTTATTCAATGCACCTTCCCTTAATTATTTTGCTTGATTTTCCTGTTCACCCTTTACTTGCTTTTACTATTCATCATCTTCTACATTACTTTCTCTTTTGAGATGAACTAACCTCTAACTTTTAAGACATTTTGTAATATTAGCTTTCATTAAACATTATCCAAGAAAATTTATGTTTATGCATTTGTTCTTCTTGGTTTATTGTAGAAAATGTTCCTGCATGCCTACAAAGAACATAGCTTGGACACATTACTCACGAAATAATCGATGTTTGCCTTTATTACGTGGAAATAGATGTTTAAGTTTAAACCTGGTTGGCACTACATTGTATTCAATTTGCAATAGACTTTTCAGGATTATTTCTAGTTATTTTGGCATCTCTGCTAGGAAAGGCAGTGATTCACGGGAACGGGCTTTCTTGGGGATCCTTGTCCAACAGGTTGTTTACTTAAATATTATTTGAATCATCTGGAATGAAAGAACTTATGCCATTTTTGTGAATCCTCCCCATAATAGCCTCAGAATATCATAGAAAGTCTTCTATCAGTAAGACCTTAGAACAACTTGTAACACAGACTTAGATCTTGTGTTGGGTATTCCTCTCTATCATGTTAACCTAGGAGGGTGTGCACTCCCAAGCACATACCCCAACATTTATAGCCTTGTGTACTGGCATTTCACTTAAAGCTTGCGCCATAAGTGCTCACCCAAAGCACAGGAAGCCGAATGTCTTTTTCTCTACAGTGGAGAGGGACTCATGCCCTTAATGAAGTCTCTGGAGAGGAGCTAGTCATTATCCTTCACGCTACCATTCACAAACCATTCAAGTAAGATGCAAACATCATTGGGAGTTCTAATCCATTCTACTGGAGACTATGCATGGAAATCCAGATGCCTAACAGACACTTTTGTAATTAACAAAAAGACATAAGATATTCTATTGCTCATTCAACATTTTCTTGATTTTGTATACATGCTTTGCACAAACCAGCACATAACAGTACATACTTTCTCCCTCTATTCTTATCCATAGGCTCTTGACCCTTATTTATAGGTTTTCTTAGTGAATACATTCAAATTCAAATTCAAAAGAATTCCCGCTCAACCCTAAGGCAGGATCCATTAATTACACAGAAACACCAATAAAACACAAATCAAATCATACAAGTCTATTAAAATGGTTGATCGAGGAACAAATACCAACCAATACACTTCATAGCTAGGTAGATTCCGATGACTACTACCTTCCGGCTAATCCCTTATACACTGACATACTATTGTCTCCTACTACTATGTGGATTGTTAGTACTTTTAAGAAAAGAAATATAAAATACATGCACTTTTGTTAGGTAAGTATTTGCATCCTTGTGTACTATGTGAATGCACTGTATGTTCAACTCTAATTGTGTCTGTGTATGTTAGAAATAGAAAAAGAGGTAACATAATCATCAAATGCTATGTTTAAGTGAAGTCATGTAAGAATTTTGTGGAGTAATTTTAATTAGTATGAATTGTATCCATATTCTACAATTTGTACAGTGCAGGACACCACATTTCATTGAGGCATTTAGTCAGACAGTTGACATGCCAATTGCATGATTTCACATTTCACATATATATCTACTTTGTGTGCAGTATTTTGTTTTTTCTTTCCGAGCAGAACCACATCTCCCCTAGGCATTTCATCAAACAGTTGACATGCCCTGTTTTAAATCTCCCATTCTGGCGGAAGCTAGGAGGATGCTGGAAAAGGTTTTGGAGTCCACTTGTACACCTAGAAATTACATTTTTTATGAAGGTGCCAAGGCCTTTTATAGATATCTTGCAATCGATAAATTTCATGAGATCACATATGTTCTAGGGATTTAGTCAAACAATTCATCATGTGGTGTCGACTAGTTAATGTGATCTCAAAATGAAAATAAAAAAATTGGTGTTGTTTTTGCGAATTGCAGGGGAATGGTGGAATGCAGACACTGAGGGTATTATCAATCAAGCAATGCAAAGTGGCGGGATGCCTAATGTGTCGAATGCATATACCATTAACGAATCCCCGAATATTGTATAACTGCTCAAAAATTGGTGATTCGGGAAAACTTTGTAAATTTTCATTTATATAACAATGAGATGAAGTTACATTGAATGTTTTGTATAAATATAACCCTTTGGGTGTTTGTACAGATACATTTAAGCTGAGGGTGACCCCTGGAAAAACTTACATGCTTCGCATAATCTGGAACCTGCACCGAATGCCACATTTCTCATATCCACACGCCCTTATGCCACAGGCACAGGAACATTCGACAATTCAAATACCTAGAATGTTGTTGACCCGGACAATTGGCCAACCAAAAATAAAAACTGTTTAAAATAGCCAAAAAGAGAAAATGCTAAAAACTGTTAAAAACGTGAAAACGTCCAGACGGCCATCAAACCGTCAAATTTAACTCAGTCGCACAAACTTCTGCAAAGGCTTTTCCCATAGGGGGAACGCCTTCGGCATAATAATGACATCCATGAGGTAGTTTACCAAAATAATTTTTTTGACTTCTATGTACATTTAAATGTTCTATATACATGTCTATCATATAAGTCACGACCACAATGCACAAAGATTCACTTTTAACTCATCTTAGATGGATATCAAAACTATTTTCTAAATCCCTAAGATTGGTTTCCTTCCCATACCACAAACACAACAACACTCGATGAATTCAATAACAACATGCAATCATTATCATACACCTTAGTTTCATTTAGGCTTATAATTCACCATATTGAAAGATCTTATGCATAATAAAATAACTATAATCTCAAACTACACAAGCATATCAAAGTGTAACCATTATATTGGTGCACTTGTATTTCAAAGGCCAATGTCAAGAAAAGCGAGTCATGCTTGCAACACCCGCGAGTCGACGCCGCATGCAGCTTAACTCTGAAAGATTCCTTTACGTGTTGCTCCTTGGCGTGCATGCGCATGTGTATCCATCCTTCCTCGCTATATATACAAAGGCTTGGTTGTGTGGTGCCATGAAAAAAAAAAGCATTTACGACGATCCAAGAACTTGCTTCCACAAACATATAACCCAAAAAAATACGACTAATTTTTTTTTTTTTTTGTATGAAAGATCAAGATTTAAGAGTTCCAATTTATAATTGCTATATATTTAAATCGGGTCACTTTGTTATTGTGTCTAGGACTGGATGCTGAAAATAGAGTCTAGTTAGGTCACATAGAGCCTCCCTAATGTTCTTCTTGGCACTAGCATTGTCGTCAAAGCTCGACGTCATGAGCCAGTTATTATCCAATGAGTCATTTAATCTTGCCTCTAAATAAACATTAAGAGCAGGTGTCGGTGAATAATTATTCTCGTGTCATGATCGTAATTCTACAAATGAACATTAAGGGGGTGATTAGGTACTCATCATTATCTATTAATTTTTTATTTAGTATAAAAGGATTGAATTTGAATTTCAAAATTAAAAATGAAATATATATTTTAGCAAAAATTACATTATGTAAATCTATATGCTTAAACATAAATTTGAAATTTTGGTTGGGGGTGGGTGGCTTTAATGGCCACCTGCCATAACATTAAAATTCCCTCCCCTTGCGTGCCGAACAACTCCAGCTGGGTCGCATATCCTCATTCATTTCACCTTGGATTTGCAAATCCTTTACCTGTTGTGGTCGGCCTGCTAGTTTACCCGCTCTCGTCCGTAGGTTTGGTGTGGTGATTAAAGATGAAGCTACAGACACTGAAGCAAAGCGTGTTAACCCGCTTTTATTCGGCCCCGGCCGCGTGAATGTTAAAATGGTGGTTAGAGGTGAAGCTACAAAGCTAGAGGGACAGGCATTTTTCTCATTCTACTGGCCTTGGCCGCGCGAGCTATTAGGGAGGTCAGAGATGAAGCTACAGCGAGTGGAGCAGCAGGTTACCTCCACTTTCATTGGGTGCTGCGAGGTGTGTTCGTGGTAGGGTCTACGCAGTAGCGGCCTGCACAGTATGGCAGAAGCCTTTTTTGGAGCGCTTCCAACAAGCAGGATGTCCAACTATGTTGTTATCTGTTCAACATCGAATGCATCCTCAAATTCAGAATTCTCCTTCGAGATATTTTTATCAAAATCGATTAAGGGACAGTGAGAGTGTTGTGAGGAGACCAGAAGAAATTTATTACAAGGATCCTCTATTGAGATCTTCCTGTCATACTGTGTAGCTCATGGAAGCGAATCTCATAGAGGGATCTGCTTACATAACAGAATGTTCATGGAGCACAGTTTGCTTTGCAATTATATGAACGTTTCAAAGACCTTGGGAAGCGCCGTAAACACTTATACATACGTAGGTTCCTTTGCATATATTTAATTAATATTATTTCTTGGCTGTAGTTTATAATAATATACTTTGTTAATATAAAGGGAATATTAATAGTATATTGTTATAAATAGAATTTAATAATAGTAAATCCATTAGTTTTAATATTACTTAAATATGAATAATATTTAAAATATTAGTTTCCTTATTAATGAAATGTGGGTAATGAACTAAATAAGCTTAGAACTTTTACATTAAAATCTCTTTCTACACAATTTAATAGGGGCATTGTATGGGATTTCAAGTAGATTTGATTTCCTTTCCCTTACTAATTTGCAAATAGTTTTACAATAAATTCTTAAATGAGGAAACACATAATAGAGCTAGGACATAAATTACTTTATTGGCATATTGGAAACTATTTAAAACTTAAGTCTTTCCATCAATAATACAAGAAGAGATAATGCACTAATATTCCCACTTTTCAATACATCTCTTTTAAGTAACAAAATGAAATTTAATATATATATATTTTAAAGTTAATTTCCCAACATTCCTCAAGAGGGTTTCAACAATATTTCCATTAAGTTTTAGAGTAAGAACTACTAACATTTCAACAAGATCAACACACTCATATGAGGTTCCAAGCCAAGTTAAAGGAGAATAAATAAATTGTCTTTCCTTCAACTTTCAATTCCATCCACATTACAACCTTACTAATGAAGATCAATAAAACTTTCCTTCAACATCTTGTTACAACATTTTCCACTTAAGGTGGGAACATTTTACAATAATGGAAACTAAAATACAAAACAATATTACACTTTCTTCCACTCTAGGTGGGTATAAATGCAAGGTAGTTTCACATTGTCATCAACAAGGCTCCAATGCTACAAACATCAAAGAGGTAGATCCTCCAATAGTTTGCTTGATTCACAACAAAATAAGGGGAGAGGCAATGCTCTCCTCCCAACCAAGATACCCAATGGAGAAGAGAAGCCATCCTCTCCATTGGCCCCCGAGCCCCAACCACATTACAATGGGAGAAAATCCAACTCATGGAAACTACTAGCTTCCACATAACTTAACATAAAATTTCACATTCATTCCGTAACCCTTCAAAACAAAAAGAATCAACAACTCAACAAGAGGGAAACCATCAAACAACAAAGTCACAAGGCTTATCAAGAAAGCCATAAGAGTAAGACCTATGGGGAGGCCACTTATGCCTCCCAATGGGAATGGGTGCCACCTAAAAAGCCTCCAATGCAAAAACACATTACCCCTAACAACTCTTATGCCTCCCTCAAGTACCCCTTATCCCTCCATCCACTCTTATGCCTCCCTCAACTCTTATGGCTCCCCCAAAGTAAGAACAAGAAGAAAATGCAAGCATTTCTCATACTAGGTGGGCACCCAACCCAAGCTCCCTCCTCAAGAAAATGATCTCTTATGCCTCCCTCAAATAAACTCCCCTTAGTCTCCTCCCACTCCCAACTTAGGCATTCTACCCATTCCCAACAAGCATTTCAAACAACAACATTCAACACAACATAAATATACATTCATATAACAAAAAAGAAACATAATACAAACAAGGTGAAGCTCCTACCTTTCCATGGTAGAGCTTGCTCCAAGTATGAAGTCTCAATCCCTCCAAAGATCAAGCAATCATCCACAAGCTCCAAAAAAATTCCCACAAGTATCAACAAGCTCCAAAAATCCACAAACTCCTTCAAAATCCTCTCCTCTCCAAAATACAAGAGACTAGAAATGAAACCTCCAACCCCCAAAACAAACAAGAGGATCAAATAAATAGAGAAAAGAGAGGGAGGGATGATGTGGCTCCAAGTAGGATGCCACCTCCTTTTCCCTCCACTCCACATCATTTGGTCAACCTCATATTCCAATGCACCATTAATAAGTGGTTGAAAGAAAGGCAAGCACCTTACACACTCCATCTAAGCCCACTTCCCCAAAGGACAAAATTAAATTTTGAAAGAAAGTGCAATTAATATTTTACCCTTTTTATCCCCCCAAAACACCTAAAAGACCCTAAATTTGGCCTTCCAACCCATAGGTAGGGTTGGCATGGGGTTTTAAGAGGTGTGGGACAAGTTTGACTTGTCCCACAAGCTTTGAAATTTGGCCTCTAAGGCCAAATTCGAGTTTCCCATGTGGGGTAGAGTGTGCTACACTCAAAACTCAAACACACATCAATCCACACAAAATCCCAAGTAAATCAAGCCTAATAAATGAACTCTCTTTGGTCATATCCTTTAATTAGTTTAGGACAAATTCAAAATAACTTAATTTAAGACACTACAACCCATGGCTAATAAAGGGGTAAACACCAATCCAAAGAATATGAATAATAACACAAGTAAAATTTCACTTACTAAGAGCAACACATACTAACATAATAAAAAGGGAAAATTAAAACAAAACAACACATGACCCCTAGGTCACAATTTTTTCCTAACCAAATAATTCCAACACACACACAATTACTTGTTGCCATGGTGACCTTAGTTGGATTCTTCTCGAATTCCGATGTGGTTGGTCTCCACTCCCCAATTTTGTTGTGAATATATTATACCTGCAGTAATGTAGAATACCTCCTTCGCTGTTGGCGCATTAAAACATTCATGCCAAATATACAATATAATTCAAATTAAATGACACATGATTTACTATCATCTATGCAAATACGATGTCACTTACACTTTCTAGCATATTTCTATTCCACATTTCATTTATGTCAAAACGATTATCACATTAATCCAATTATCAAGTTCTATCCAATATGATTAAATATATCACATGTCATAATTAAAGATAAATAACCATGTCAAAAATATACCAATATCATCATCAAATGTCCACCAATAGACCATATGCATCATATAAAGATCAAATCAATAATACCAAAGGTCTATGATATCTACTAGCATGCTAAATCAAGAAGCCATAATAAATCCATAAGTGAATCACAAAGACTTCGTGTTTATACAAGTGCATATACTTGAACTCACTGTGATTGGATAACATGGGTACTATCTCCAAGTCATGTACCTCCGTGAGAAAGTTGGTTCTTGCTCCTAAACTACCTGCCACAATCTACTCTAATGCAGGGGAAACTAACTATTCTAATCTAAATTTCCAAGGGACCAGGGAGAGAGAATGCATAAAATGAAAGCCTACACTAAAGTGGTGATACACCAGAAAAGGAGGGTGTGAGAGTAGTCTCCAAATGTGTGAAATACAGAAGCAAAGTACACACTAGAAGAGGTGATGACAGTTCTCCATAATCTAGCAAAATGCATTCACAACAATATTCCAAGCATACACAATGATAATGGATCCCTGCAAGAACATAATAATAGACACAATATTCTTGTAGAAAGATTAAAGGGGCAAGAAGAATGCAAGAAAACACAGCAGGGGAAGATACATCCACAAACTGATATTTTATTGCTTCATGATATGCACAGTTCAATCTATTACAAGATAAGGGCCTGGATCACCATGCAAGGAGTCCACTACAAGGGCCTACAACACATTGGCTTCACAAAGCAATTTTGACAGAGCTTTGCTATCTGAAAACTCCCCCTTTACAATGAGCCCAACACTCCAATTTATAGAAAAATGAGAAGGGAAAGAGAAGGGAAAATGGAAATCCTGAAATCTGTCCTTCAACCACTTGTAAGAGGCATTAAATGGAGTAAAATGATTATATATTACTTGCAAAAGGCTCCCCATACTGTCCCATGTGCTGCAGTAGAGAAAGAATGATGACCATGCCTCTTAATTGCACTCCCAACCACCAAATGAAACACTGTTATGAACCCAGCCACGTTTTCTAAAAAATCTCAACCAATTTCTCATCAAATCTAGAATTTCTTGATTTTTGTGCATCGGGCTCGAGCCACGATTCCAACGGTACCAATTTTGTGTGATTTCGTTGAGAAATGCAAAAGTTATGGCCTTCTGAGTGCGGGCAGCTATTTTGGGTCCTCAGCAGCAGCGTTTTCTCATTATTCGACGGGAATGAGCATAACTCGACTGAGCCGAATATGTTTCTTTATTTAAATATATCTACCCTCATTAAAAATAAGAAATCTAGTTTTTGGCATAGAGGACGTCGTGCTCGTTCCAGAAAGTCCAATTTTATGAAAATCGGAGCTCGGAGTCAAAAGTTATGGCCGTTTGAAGTTTCACGGGTCAAACGTTGACTTTTCTTCTTTTCGCCTTCGCCGCTTCGCTTTTCGCGCCCTCGCCCCGTACCTTTGTCCCAATGTCCCAATGAAAATCTCCTCGCTTCGGCCGATTCGGCTTCCTTGTTCCTCTTTGGTGAAGACACGTGGCGATTCCATTCGCTTCGCTCTTTTTTTCTTTCCGCCCCACGCGCATTTTGGCCCAATCTGCCCTGGACGAAAAGTCTCCCTGCTTTCGCCGAATCGGCCGGTTCACGCCCTCCACGTATTTTTTTGTCCCATGATGTCCCAAACTTGACAATTTTTTCTCTCGGGACAAATATCCCTCGCCCCGCTCAATGGACTCTTTGGCCGAATGTCCCAAATGGACTCTTCGCTTTTCGCTAAACTGCCGATCCACATCCCGCACGCATACTTTTGGCCCATGCTGTCCCCCAACCCGCCATTTCGAAAAAAACTTAGGCGATTTTTTCCACTTTTTACCGGGTTCACCTTTTCGCACGTCCCGCGCTCCCCGACTCCAATCCCAACCAATCGCCCGCGATCGCCTCGGTGGCTTTTCGGCCGATTCGCGCCCGACGCCCCAATCGTCCCCAATCGCCGCAAGGACTAGGACTTAGCCGATTTTCTTCATTTTTTCGCCCCAAGCTTGGTTTTTGCAATTTTTTCACATTTTTAAAACTTGCTGGGTTTTCTTCTTGGATAGGAGAGAGTTAGAAAGAAGCCGAGGGGACCCCAAAACATGATTTTTTGCCTTAAATCAATCTATTTGCTTGGGACTAAAGAATTTGATGCATGTTATCAAAATTACCTTGAGGGGTGAATTTTGGATAACAATTTTGGCGACTCAGCGGGGTTATCTACCTGCTAGATGAAGAACGGCCAGCTGCTCGTAGCAATCCATTGGGCATGGAGTCTGTTTGATAACCTCTCAGCTGATCTGAAATTTGAAAACCTGTGTCCTTGAGCCATTGAAACATTTGTTGAGCTGGTTTTCCTCATGGCTGCAAATTCTTTTCCGAAGGCTCGATGAACTGCAAACATGCACATACTAGAAGCAATAGGACATGTGCACAAGCACTTAGGGAAATAAAAACTACTCTAACAACAGTACAATGTGCATAAGCACTTAGAGGAATGGAAATTCTAAATTAATATTTACAAGGGTGAAAAGCTATCTTTCTAGTAGCAACGTTTGAGATAGATCCCATTGACCGGAATCTGCAATTCTTCACCATCCAACTTAGCCAGTTGAAGGCATTGCTACCTTTGCATTCAATGATCATGTATGGGCCACTCCAGATGGCATCAAACTTGGAATGCTTTCCGGCTTTGCACGATCTGCATCCCATTTCAACACTAGATCTCCAATTTGGAAGGTTCTAGCCTTGGCTTTCCTATCAAAAGTCTTCTTGATCAAGGCTTGATCCTTCTCTATCACCTGGGCTGCATGCTCTCTAATTTCTTGGAGCTCCATTAATTCTACATATCTAACCTCCATGGGTTCAAACTCAGCTAGTTCCAATCGTTTCATGAGTTCCAATGCTGGCAACTCAAGTGATATAGGTAGAACTGCTTCTTTCCCGTACACAAGCTTGTATGGAGAGCTTCCTGTAGACCTCTTGGGTGTGATCCTATCAGCCCATAGGGCTGATTTGAGCTTTGCGTGCCAAGTCCTTTGATTCTCATCAAGAGTCCTTCTGATGATTCTTAGTAGGTTCTTGTTCGTAGACTCGGCTTGGCCATTACCCTGAGGGTAATAGTTCGATGAAGTGCTGAGATACACACAATTCTTGACAGCCCATTCAGTGATCTTTGTGCCAAGGAATGCCAATGCATTGTCTGATATGATAGTGGCAGGGGCACCAAACCTCGTGACTATCCCTTCATAGAAATCTAAGATATTAGATTCATTTGCCTCCTTGAGTGCCACTGCTTCGGTCCACTTGGTGAAATAATCCATGTTCATAAGTATCCACTTGTGGCCTTGACTTGAATTGGGATTGATAACCCCAATGAAGTCCAATCCCCATTGCATGAATGGCTGATTTACTGAAATTGGACGAAGGGGCAGCACTGCTAACCTTTCTTTCCCCGTGAAGAATGCACATTTCTTGCATTTTTTGACCCATGAGTAGCAATCATTGAACACAGTAGGCCAATAGTAACCAGCTTTCATGATTTTGAGAGCTGTCACTCATGGAGCAAAGTGGCCTCCTGCTTCCCCGTCATGGAACTCGTGTAAAATCTTCTCAACTTGACCTGTTCCAATGCATCTTAATAGAACACCATTGATGTCCTTCTTGAACAAGATACCATTAATGAGTACATACGGGATAGCTTGTAATCTAAAGTATCTCCTCTTTGCCTTGCTCACTTCTGGAGGGCACAAGCCTGTTTGGAGGTAATGCACCAAGTCTTGAGTCCAACATGGATGAGTGCATCATCAGCTGGTTGTTCTTGATCATTCTGTAGTAGTAGGACAACATCTTCTTCACCTTTTGAGCCGTCTGGTTGTTTGGAAGCGAGCTGCTCACACAAACCTTTGCCACGAACTAGCTTGGTCACTTTGATTTCAATATCATATTCCATCACCCGAGTGATCCAACCTGCTCTCTTCTCATTTAAATCCTTGTTTAGAGGAAGTCCTCGACACCAAAGATGAGACACCAAAGAGCTTGAATCTTATTGTTTGAGACCAAATGTCTGAACTTCTTCAAGCTCCTGATGACAAAAGGACATGCTTTTCGATGAAAGAATACTTTATTTCGTAATCTTCCAAGGTTTGACTGAAGAATGCTATGGGCTGTTCTGAACCTTCTCTATTCAGCTGTGTCAAGATAGCTGAGATTGTATCTGATCCTCCAAACGCATACAACATGAAGTCCTTTGAAAAGTCTGGGTTGATAAGAGTTGGAGCTTGTGATATTGCATGCTTGATGTTTTCAAAACTCTCTTTGCCTTCTGCTGTCCATTTGAATGCCAGACTCTTCTTCAACATCATTGTTAAAGGCTTCACAAGAGTGGCAAAATTAGGCACAAATCTGCGGACAAAGTTTATCCTTCCCAAGAAGCTTTGAAGAGATTTCTTGTGGTGTGGCAATGGAAGTGTTCGGATGGCTTCAACCCTTTCAGGATCAATTGTTAGCCCTTCCCTAGAGACAATGTGACCCAACAATTTGCCCTCGTGTGCCAAGAATATACATTTCTTTGGATTCAACGACACTCCAAACCTTCTACACCTCTGAAACACTTGTCTGAGGTGAAAGAGATGGTCTGCTGCATTCTTTGAGAAGACAGTGATATCATCTAGGTATACCAACACTATATTGTTGATTAAGCCTTTGAATGCCATATCCATAGCTCGCTGAAATGTTGCTCCGGCATTTGACAATCCAAATGGCATCTTCTTGTAAGCATACGTGCCCCATTTTGTAGTGAAGGCCATCTTGAATTGATCTTCTTCCTTTCACCATTATCTGATTATAGCCTGAATATCCATCTAGCAATGAAAACCTTTCTGAACCAGCTACAACCTGCAATATTTGTTCCATTGATGGAAGTGGATAATGATCTTTGAGTGATGCTCTATTTAGATCGCGAAAGTCCACACACAATCTTATTTCTCCATTTCTCTTTCTTACCGGCACCAAGTTTGCAACCCAACTTGAGTGTTTGATGGGGAAGATGATATTGGCCTCAATGAGCTTGCTTAACTCTTTTCTCATGAGAGGTTCGATATGGGGATTTCACCGCCTTTGCTTTTGCCTCGACAGCTTGGATTCCGATCCAACTCAATAGTATGTTGTGCCAACTTTGGGTTGAAACCTCTTAAATCTTTGTAAGTCCAAGCAAAGACATCTGAACTCTTGACAAAGCTGAACAAAATCAGATTTCTCTTGTGGAGTACTTACTTTGCCAATTTGCAATGTCTTGCCTTCATCTACTAAAATAGGTTCTGAATCTTCACCCTTTACTTGAATGTTCGCTTTCTCCTTCCGAACTATCATTCGGGTCAAGATCGACTCCAAGGTTATGAGGCCTTTTGGTAATTTGTTAGTTCTCAGCTGCACCACTTGGTCACCATACTGCTGCTCCAGCTTGTCTTGATTCTCATGGAGAACTCAGCTTCTTCTTGTAGGAAATTAACAATTTGCTGATCATTCTCGAAGACTTGCCAACTTGTGTTGTTATCCGGAATAGCTGGTCTCACAACCACTTTGATATGAGGCTGAGATTTTCACTTTTGATACTTTCTACAACATCAAACGCAGCCCCAATTGCTGCCACCTGTCGTCAATCACGCTTCATTCTTTTTTTTTCTTGGGATGGAATTGATGCTAAAAGCTTCAAAATCTTCAATAAGATCCCATACCCGATTTTTGTAGTTCTTCAACAGATCATTTTTGGCAGCATTTTTTCCTTTGACTTGGTTTACGATCAGCTCACTATCACCAAATACTTGTAAATTCCTGATGCCTTTCTTCTTTTCCTAAAGGTAATCCATGAATTAAGGCTTCATACTCACCGTGTTGTTTGAACAGAAAACTGAAACGAAGGTCGAGTAATACCTTATACCTTGTGGTGAAATGAGCATAGCTCCTCCTCCTGCACCTTGTCTACTCCTTGACCCATCAAAGAACAATTTCCATACTTCATTCTTGTCTTTATGATCTGGCTTGGTGATGCTGGGGAGAGGTTGATTCTCTTCATGTAAACAATAAACTCCTAGCTCAGATTCTTCTATTTCTTGATAAGGATCAAAAGCATGCACCTTGCTTGCCCATTCATCAAGAGTCAAATCTGGGATGCTTCCAACCTTGGTGTCAGCTTCATCAGTGCTTGGATAATCTTCTTGATCAAACGTTGAACAATTGGTATTGATTTGGCTTGGAGTGTAAGGCTCAATGTGAAAGTTTGCAATAGGTTCAGATCTGATTGTGGCTTTAGTTCCATATCTTGTTCTGAACAACATGTGTGACCAATCCGCCGAAAGATAGCCTCCAATTTTAGCAGTGAAGTCTCTTGACAAGCACAATGCAAAGAGTGGTGGCAGGTCTATGACTGACACATCTTGTAACACTATTACGTTGGGACATGCGTGCAATGTGAGGCTCAAACCTTTGATTACTCCAACCGTTGTCACTGCTGTCCCATCTAATTGCACTACACCCTTGGAGATGACTTCATATTGAGTCCTAGTTGATCAGCTATTTGCTTGGGCATCACTGAGCTACTTGCCCCGAATCAATCATGCAATTATGTACCAACTTGTTTCCTAATGATCAATGAAACATAAAAAGGAGGGGGCTTCAACATTTTACCTTGCTTGTCCTCCATGATTTCCTTCAGCCGGGCAAATTTTGTGAGTACCTTCTCTTGCATTTGACTCGTTGATTTGAAGTCGACCACCCTTCATGGCAGCTTGTAGCAAATCTCTTTGTCCTGGGATAGATAGTGATTCCCACATTGATATGTTTACATTTGTCTTCTTCATCTGATCAATGATACTGAATGGAGATGAAGTATCCTCTCGCTGTCCTCTTGCCTCGCACATTCATTCCTTGCACATGGGCAGCAAAAACCGGCATTTGAGTTGGTTTAGGTGGTTTGGGTGCTGCCTCGCATGTTGGGAACTACATTTTGTTTGCCAACAGTTTGTGGAGTGACAGAAGGTCGTGAATTACTTGGGGCCAATGGCTGTTCTTCACCCAAATTTCTCCTTTTTGACCTTGTGTTGGCTGCAACACTTTGAGAGGGTATTTGATTCATACCACAGAAATCTTCAGCCTGCCAATTGACAAGAGTAGTTTCATTCAGAGATGTTCCTTGCCGAGGTGCTTCTTGCTCCGCTGATCCTCTTCGTGGCGACTTCACGACCCACCAATGGTTCGCACCATAAGAGCCTGATTTAATGCACCATTAAAGCACATTGATTGGTTATGTGGCTGACTGCACGGGAAACACCAATCATATTCTTGGGCCATGTTATTTTGGATTGGCACTAATGCTTTAGAAGCAGATACGACATTAGGGTTATAGGGCTGAAATGGTCTATTAGCGGGAGGCCTTACTTGGCTTTGATTTTGATTTGCAGCCTGAGTTGGTGACCTATTTTGTTGGTATGGGGGCCTAGCCTGGTACTGCGCTTGAGGCTGATACGGTCTAGCACTTTGAGCTTGCTGATCTTTTGATAGTAACCAGCTCATTTCCCAAATTTTGCAATTGTTTCATGACCTCTTGGAGTTCATTTGAAGCACTAGAGGATGAAGTAGAAGTCTCATTTGAACTTTGATTTCTAGGAGTGGGAATAGGAGCCAAAGTGGGTGCTTGACTAGTGCTTGGATTTTCTAAGTTTGGATACAAGGGCATGGGAGGCCTAGGAGCCAGTTTACCAGCTTGAATAAGACAATTTTCAGCTCTAATGGCAATGCTATAAGCAGCAGGTAAGGTCAGGCCTCCCATAGATCAATTAACATAGAAATATCAAATTCAAAGCCTTAAGATAGTATAGAAAAGCACCTTCACGCTGGCCTTACTGCCACTGGAATCCTATCCCAAGACCTTTGAAATCTGAAGTTGAAGTCAGTCAACTGCTCGTTGGGAGCTCTCTTGATAGTTGTCAATTGTTCTAGTAGAGACAAATTGTCTCCCTTTTCCCCAAACTACTCATGGAGAACTATGCATAACTGATTCCAATTTGTGATAGAACCAGCTCCAAGGCTCCTAAACCATTGCAATGCCTTCCCTTTGAACGAAGATGCCAGCAATTTGACAGCCACATCCATTTCATTTATCTCATGGATTGCACAGACGTTAGCAATGTCTTTGACATGATCACCAGGAGTGGTATGATTTTCTCCAGTGAAAAATGGAATGTTCTTCAACGCTGCAATTGGAACTGGATTCTGTGCATTGAGGGCAAGTGGGCTGCTGCCAGTGAAATTGACAAAGGGATTTAGTGGTTGCGCCATTCTGATTGGCCTGAGAACCCTTGTTGATGCGAGAAAAGGTCTACCAGGTGGAGGTGTAGACAAAGTTCTATTAGGTGGAGATGGAGATCTTTGAGCTCTTCTTCCCCTTCTTTCTCTACCTGGAGATAGGTGTAGATAAACAAACAATCCTTCCTCCCTAGTTCTTGACCTGGTCTGTATTCTTCTCATAAATTTTCCAGCTTGGACTGCTGAAACCAGCGGATTATGCCTCTTTTGGAGTCGCCAGATGTGTGATTTTAAAGCTCCTTCAAAGCTGGAACTTACAACAAGTGCACATCGATCTTGTCAGCAATGAAAGTAAAGACCTCTAAGGTCCCACCGGCGTGCCAATAATCATTATCACCAATCACAAAGACCCTTATGTTTATACAAGTGCATATACTTGAACTCACGGTGTGATTGATAACATGGGTACTATCTCCAAGTCAGGACTTGCTACTTGAGATAGACCTCCGAGAAAGTTCTTCTTGCTCCTAAACTACCTGCCACAATCTACTCTAATGCAGGGGAAACTAACTATTCTAATCTAAATTTCCAAGGGACCAGGAGAGAGAATGCATAAAATGAAAGCCTACACTAAAGCGGTGATACACCAGAAAAGGAGGGTGTGAGAGTAGTCTCCAAATGTGTGAAATACAGAAGGCAAAGTGCACACTAGAAGAGGTGATGACAGTTCTCCATAATCTAGCAAAATGCATTCACAACAATATTCCAAGCATACACAATGATAATGGATCCCTGCAAGAACATAATAATAGACACAATATTCTTGTAGAAAGATTAAAGGGGCAAGAAGAATGCAAGAAAACACAGCAGGGGAAGATACATCCACAAACTGATATTTTATTGCTTCATGATATGCACAGTTCAATCTATTACAAGATAAGGGCCTGATCACCATGCAAGGAGTCCACTACAAGGGCCTACAACACATTGGCTTCACAAAGCAATTTTGACAGAGCTTTGCTATCTGAAAACTCCCCCCTTTACAATGAGCCCAACACTCCAATTTATAGAAAAAATGAGAAGAGAAAGAGAAGGGAAAATGGAAATCCCGAAATCTGTCCTTCAACCACTTGTAAGAGGCATTAAATGGAGTAAAATGATTATATATTACTTGCAAAAGGCTCCCCATACTGTCCCATGTGCAGCAAAGTAGAGAAAGAATGATGACCATGCCTCTTAATTGCACTCCCAACCACCAAATGAAACACTGTTATGAACCCAGCCACGTTTTCTAAAAATCTCACCAATTTCTCATCAAATCTAGAATTTCTTGATTTTTGTGCATCGGGCTCGAGCCACGATTCCAACGGTACCAATTTTGTGTGATTTTGTTGAGAAATGCAAAAGTTATGGCCTTTTGAGTGCGGGCAGCTATTTTGGGTCCTGGCAGTGTTTTCTCATCATTCGACGGAATGAGCATTAACCGACTGAGCCGAATATGTTTCTCTTATTAAATATATCTACCCTCATTAAAAATAAGAAATCTAGTTTTTTGGCGGCGAGAGGACGCCGTGTTTGCTCTTAAAGTCCAATTTTATGAAAATCGAGCTCGAGTCAAAAGTTATGGCCGCTTGAAGTTTCACGGTCAAACGCTTGACTTTTCTTCTTTGCCTTCGGCCTTCGCTTTCCGTGTCCTCGCATCCCGCGCACCTTTGTCCCAATGTCCCAAATGAAAATCTCCTGCTTCGGCCGATTCGGCTTCCTTGTTCCTTTTTCACGTGGCGAGATTCCATTCGCTGCCTTCTTTTCGGCTTTCCGCCCCACGCGTACTTTTTGCCCATGTCCCAAACTGCTTAGAAAAGTCCCTCATGCTTTGGCCGAATCAGCCGGTTCACGTCCTCCGCGTACTTTTTTGTCCCAATGTCCCAAACTTGACCTCTTGGCCGGTTCGGGATTTTCAAATATCTCCGAACCCCCGAAATGGACCGACTGTCCCAAACCGCCCTTCGACTTTTCGGCCCGTGCCCCGCGCGTACTTTTGGCCCAACTGTCCCAAACCGCGTGAAAAAAAACTTAGTGATTTTTTCCACTTTTCGGCCGTTCACCTTTTCGCCCCCCACGCCCACCGCCCCAATCGCCCGTGACCGCTCCGGCGGCTTTTCGGCCGATTCGCGCCCGACGCCCCAATCGTCCCAATCGCCGCATGCTGACTAGGACTTAGCTGATTTTCTTCATTTTTTTCGCCCCAAGCTTGGCTTTTTTGCAATTTTTTCACATTTTCTAACTTTTGGGTTTTCTTCTTGATGAGGAGAGTTAAAAGAAGCCGAGGGGACCCCAAAACATGATTTTTGCCTTAAATCAATCTATTTGCTTGGGACTAAAGAATTTGATGCATGTTATCAAAATTACCTTGAGGGGTGAATTTTGGATAACAGGGACCAAGGCGCTCCAAGATCTCAAAGGGACCCACAAACCTAGGAGCAAGCTTAGAACCTTTTCCGTAATGGATAGGGCTCTTATGCTGTCTGACACAAAGAAACACCTTCGTGCCCACCTCAAAACTACGATCTGTCCTATGCTGGTTTGCATACTTTTTCTATCTAGTCTTGCGCCTCTTGCAATCTCTACCTGATCAAGGTAACCTGCTGCTCCATATCCTGTAATAATGCTGGCCCAAGGGAAACCCTATCCTCAATCCTGTCCCAACTAAGAGGTGTCCTGCACTCTACCATATAATGCCTGAAAAGGAGCCATGCCTATAGAACTCTAAAACTATTATCAGTACGCAAACTCCACCAAATATAGATACTCCTCCCATCTCGATCGATGATCCATCACATACATCCCGAGCATATCCTCTCGATTCAACCTCTCTGTCTCGCCATCTTTCTCGGGGTGATAAGTCATGTTGAAATTAATCCTCGTCCCGAGAACATACTTTGCGTGGTGGTCCGTGAAAATGGGCAAAGTGTACAACGGGTCGCGGTCGCAAATGATCTTCCACGGAATCCCATGTAATCTGACAATCTCATCAAGGTATACTCGTGCCAAAGACTTAGCTGTATAGGTGGTCTTCACCGGAGAAAAATGAGCTACCTTCATCAATTTATCCATCGTGACCATGATGGCGTCGTGATGGTATCTCGACGTAGGTAACCCAACGATGAAGTCCATGGAAATGGTGTCCCACTTCCACTCTGGTATGGCGTGAGGATAAAGAAGGCCAGCCGGATGCTGATGCTCGGCCTTCACCCTCTGGCACTCTAAACAACGGACACAAACGAGGCCACGTCTCTCCGAAGTCCTCTCCAAAAATACAACTGTCTCAGGGTGGTGTGCATCTTCTTCACCCGGGATGGGCTGAATAAGGTGCATGATGAGCCTCACAAAATGTCATGTCTCAAGCCTCCATCTCTAGGAACATATATCCGACTCTCGTATCTCGAGAAGACCATCTCGCCTCTAATGAAAATCCATCAAATCTCCCCTCAAGGGGTCTCTCGAGACTCCATCTCTCCGCTCTCTGGGTGCAATGTAGAAACTATCTCGAGGAAGTCAGCTGCAAGATCCTACTCCGCAAATCTATGCCACCGAGGTGGCCATAGCCACATGTCTTTTCCTCCTCAAGGCATCTGCAACCACATTCTCCTTCCCTTTCACATGCTCTATCTCCATGTCATACTCACAGAGTAACTCCATCCAACGCCGCTGACGAGCGTTGAGATTGGGCTGCGTGAAGAGGTGGCGAAGACTCAAGTGATCAGTCCTGAGTGTAAATCTCCGGCCAAGAAGAAAATGTCTCCACCGCACTAAGGCATGTACCACTGCTGCAAGCTCAAGGTCATGGGTCGGATAATTGAGCTCATAATCTTTGAGTTTGCGAGACTCAAAGGCAACGACTCTACCCTCCTGCATTAACACACCTCCAAGTCCTACCAAGGAAGCATCTGTGCAAACGTAGAACTCACCCCCGAGGATCTCGGCACCGCAAGAATAGGTGCTCGTCGAGGCATTCCTTCGTAATCAAGGCCTGCTCACATCTATCTGGACCATAAAAATTTCTTCCCTTTCCGCTAAGGGAAGTGATGGGGTGCGCAATCCAAGAAAAATCCTGAACAAACCTCATGTAATACCCTGCTAGACCCATGAAGCTACGCACCTTGGTCACACTAGTGGTGCTTTGGCTAGTCCATGATGGCTCGAATCTTGGAAGGATCGACTGCGATACCTTCCCCAGAAATGATGTGGCCCAAATACTACACCTCAGGCTGAAAGAACGCACACTTCTCCAAGTTCCCGTAAAGGCGTTGTTCGCGAAGACACTGAAGAACCTGGCGAAGGTGCTCCTCGTGCTCCTCACGTGTGCGTGAGTAAATCAGAATGTCATCAAGGAAGATGAGCATGAAGTGATCAAGGAAGGTCCTGAATACCCCATTCATCAAACTCATAAACACTGCGGGGGCATTCGTCAAACCGAAAGGTACCACTGTGAACTCGTAGTGGCCATATCTCGTATTTTAATGTTTGTCTTGTGAATATCCGTCTCCGCAGCTTCGAGCCGATGGTACCCGACTTAAGATCTATCTTAGAGAAAATCAGAAGCCCCCTTCATCTGATCAAATAAATCATCAATGCGTGGAAGGGGGTAACGATTTTTGATCGTTACTTTATTCAGCTGACGGTAGTCAATACACAACCGAAAGGATCCATCCTTCTTCTTCACGAAGATCACCGGTGCACCCCAAGGGGATACATTAGGACGGATTAGGCCTTTCTCTAGAAGGCCCTCAAGCTGCAACTTGAGCTCACATAACTCAGGAGTAGTCATCCGATAGGGTGCTCGTGAGATAGGCTCTACGCCCGGAACTAGATCTATATGGAAGTCAATCTCACGTGGGGGAGGTAACCCCGGTAGCTCCCCTGGGAACACATCAGCAAACTCTGATAAGATGGGATGGTCATCGAGGGAAGGTCCTCTTGACTCATCCTCGATCATCACACCACCGTAATAGCAAACAACTGAAAACCCCGTCACGCACACCGCTTAAGCTGCATAGCGGAGATGGTGCGAATGGATACGGCCCTCCTAACTCCTAATATCACTGACTCTACTCCAAGATCATCTATGCAAACAATAGTCTTATGGTAACAATCCACTCTAGCTCTGTGAGTGGACAACCAATCCATGCCTAAAATGATGCCATAAGATCCTAATGGAAGGATCCGAAGATTAGAAGTAGTGGTGAAGGGTCCCAAATCCACTACACACTCCTTAACTAAGGAGTCTACAGAAATTTTGGCTCAGTGGCCCATCTCAACGTCCCAAATACAGCCTTTCTTAATCGCCACCACCTACTAATGCTCTACTAGGATGGTGCAATAAAAGAATCAAGAACCAGAATCAAATAATATTGAGGTGGAAATACCACCAATACTACTGTCTCCTCAATCACAAGATTGCGGTACTCACTGGCGGTTCTTGACCGCTGCGTAGATCCGATGACTCCGTGTCATATCTCCAACAAGAGGCTCTGAGCTCGTGATCTTACCCTTGTTAGGGTTACTCAGGCAATCTCTCCAATGATGTCCAACAACACCACAACCATAACAGATGCCTGGTCCCTCCAAAGGGGAAGCGGCTCCACTGGTACTCTAGATGTCCGAGCTATGATCCCGACGACCCGGCTATGGACTGCCGAGGTCTCTGCCGATGAGCTCCCCGCCGACCGAGCTCTCGGTGCACCTTGTGTCCTGATGGGACCCCTAGGAGGAGGCCCCATACTACGCCCTCTCTCGCATCAAATCTCTGAGGAGGTCTGTAAGGTGGGTGGGTCTGCTCGCTGCCGCCGCTTTGTGGTGGCTCGAATGAAGCTTGCCCGAACTCTTTCCACACCGTGGAGGAGGAATCGACCCCTTCAACCTACCATCTGCATCTGCTGGATACAGACTCCGAACTCTAGCCTACTGCGCGTCTTTCCCCATGTCTCCTCTGCAATATAGGCCTTCTCCACGGCCTCTGCTAATGTCTGTGGGTAGTGAATGCGCACTGCACCACCTAAATCCAAGTTTAGGCCCCTGATGAACCTCGTGAATCCGCATTGCTCATCCTGCATATAGTCAATGTATTGGAGTAGGTCCAGAAATCGACTCTCATACTCAGCTACTGTCATCGATGCCTAACGGAGGTCATGAAACTCGTTTATCCGCTGCTGTATAAACCTCCTGGGTAAATACCTGCTCCTGAAACGCTCCTCAAACAGCTCCTAGGTAATCGTCTCCGAGTCAACATGGAGCTTCTACTCCTCGGTCCTCCACCAGACTCCTGCTCCATCCTTCAGAAGATGGATTGCAACACGAGCTTTCGTGTTGCTAGTACAAGGGCAGAGCTTGAAGCATCCGCTCAAGCTCACCAACCAGCCTCTACCTGAAAACCACTGTATCACCCGAATAGTGAGATGGTCGTAGCTTCAGGATCTCCCTGATATGGTCTGCAGCTGACGTATGATGAATCCTAGGTCTCTCTGTATGCTCCTCCCTCTGTCTAGGGCTCCAAGACCTGTCCCTATGTCCTGAGATCCTGTCCCCATGCCCTCTCTGTGGTGACTCTGCCCTAGCCGACTCCGCACGGAAGTTCTCTGCCCTGTGCTCCTCGTTGTGTCGAGGGGATACCTGGGCATCTACTGATGGCTCCAAACTATGTCTTGCAAGTCGTCCTCCCAAGGGCTCTCCGCGTATAGCGGCATTGACATCCTGGAGTGTCTGCAAGATCTGAGGTAGAATGGCTGCTACAGCCTACTCTGGCGGTGGTATATCTAGGTCTATATGAAGAGACCCCTCGCCCAATCCGCGCCTCCTGCACAGATCAAGGCGAGAGTTAGTTCATTGTTCTAGGTCTTGTGCCAGTTTTCTAAATTTGTTGTTTCCTATAATTATCAACATTGTGGTTTTATATATTAAAAGAATCAACTCTGCACTAGGTTAAATGTTCATGTTTCGTGTTTTCTGCGTGTGCCCAAGGGTCCAAGCTTCAACCCCGGCTCTGATACCAAAGTGTGGTGCCGCGAAAAAACGATGACGATCCAAGAACTTGCTTCCACGAACATATAACCCAAAACAATACGACTAAATTTTTTTTTTTTTTTGCATGAAGATCAAGATTTAAGAGAACAAGTTTATAATTGCTATATATTTAAATCGGGTCACTTTGTTATTGTGTCTAGGACTGGATGCTGAAAATAGAGTCTAGTTAGGTCACATAGAGCCTCCCTAATGTTCTTCTTGGCACTAGCATTGTCGTCAAAGCTCGACGTCATGAGCCAGTTATTATCCAAGGAGTCATTTAATCTTGCCTCTAAATAAACATTAAGAGCATGAGTCGGTGAATAATTATTCTCGTGTCATGATCGTAATTCTACAAATGAACATTAAGGGGGTGATTAGGTACTCATCTTTATCTATTAATTTTTATTTAGTATAAAAGGATTGAATTTAATTTCAAAATTAAAAATGAAATATATATTTTATCAAAAATTACATTATGTAAATCTATATGTTTAAACATAAATTTGAAATTTTGGTTGGGGGTGGGTGGCTTTAATGGCCACCGCCATAACATTAAAATTCCCTCCTCACAGTGCAAGCGAACAACTCCAAATTGGGTCGCATATCCTCAATCATTTCACCTTGGATTTGCAAATCCTTTACCTGTTGTGGTCGGCCTGCTAGTTTACCCGCCCTGGCCGCGTAGGTTTGGTGTGGTGATTAAAGATGAAGCTACAGACCAGTGAAGCAGGCGTGTTAACCCGTTTTATTCGGCCCTGGCCGCGTGAACAGAGAATGGTGGTTAGAGGTGAAGCTACAGGCTAGAGGGACAGGTGTTTTTCCTCATTCTACTCGGCCCTAGCCGCGCGAGCTATTAGGGAGGTTGTAGATGAAGCTACAGGCGAGTGGAGCAGGCGGGGTTACCTCCACTTTCATTGGGTGCCATGCGAGGTGTGTTCGTGGTAGGGTCTACATGAGCGGCAGCGCATGCATGGCGAAAGCCTTTTTGGAGTGCTTCCAACAAGCGGGATGTCCAACTTGTTATCATTCTGCTCAAAGATCGAATGCATCCTCAAATTCGGATTCTCCTTCGAGATATTTTATCAAAATCGATTAAGGGACAGTGAGAGTGTTGCGAGGAGACCAGAAGAAATTTATTACAAGGATCCTCTATTGAGATCTTCCTGTCATGTAGCTCGTGGAAGAGAATCTCATAGAGGTGGATCTGTTTCATAACAGAATGTTCATGGAGCACGGTTTGCTTTGCAATTATATGAACGTTTCAAAGACCTTGGGAAGCGCTATTAGCTAATTAACTTATACATACGTAGGTTCCTTTGCATATATTTAATTAATATTATTTCTTGGTTGTAGTTTATAATAATATACTTTGTTAATATAAAGGGAATATTAATAGTATATTGTATTAATAGAATTTAATAATAATAAATCCATTAGTTTTAATATTACTTAAATATGAATAATATTTAAAATATTAGTTTCCTTATTACGTATTAATGAAATGTGGGTAATGAACTTAATAAGCTTAGAAATTTTGCATTAAAATCTCTTTCATTGTATGGGATTTCAAGTAGATTTGATTTCATTTCCCTTTACAATTTGCAAATGGATTTACAATAAATTCTTAAATGAGGAAACACATAATAGAGCTAGGACTTAAATTACTTTATTGGCATATTGGAAACTATTTAAAACTTAAGTCTTTCCATCAATAATACAAGAAGAGATAATGCACTAATATTCCCACTTTTCAATACATCTCTTTTAAGTAACAAAATGAAATTTAATATATATATATATATATTTTAAAGTAAATTTCCCAACATTCCTCAAGAGGGTTTCAACAATATTTCCATTAAGTTTTAGAGTAAGAACTACTAACATTTCAACAAGATCAACACACTCATATGAGGTTCCAAGCCAAGTTAAAGGAGAATAAATAAATTGTCTTTCCTTCAACTTTCAATTCCATCCACATTACAACCTTACTAATGAAGATCAATACAACTTTCCTTCAACATCTTGTTACAACATTTTCCACTTAATGTGGGAACATTTTACAATAATGGAAGCTAAAATACAAAACAATATTACACTTTCTTCCACTCTAGGTGGGTAAAAATACAAGGTAGTTTCACATTGTCATCAACAAGGCTCCAATGCTACAAACATCAACAAGGTAGCTCCTCCAATAGTTTGCTTGATTCACAACAAAATAAGGGGAGAGGCAACGCTCTCCTCCCAACCAAGATACCCAATGGAGAAGAGAAGCCATCCTCTCCATTGGCCCCCGAGCCCCAACCACATTACAATGGGAGAAAATCCAACTCATGGCAACTACTAGCTTCCACATAACTTAACATAAAATTTCACATTCATTCCATAATCCTTCAAAACAAAAAGAATCAACAACTCAACAAGAGGGAAACCATCAAAACAACAAGTCACAAGGCTTATCAAGAAAGCCATAAGAGTAAGACCTATGGGGAGGCCACTTATGCCTCCCAATGGGAATGGGTGCCACCTAAAAGCCTCCAATGCAAAACACATTACCCCTAACAACTCTTATGCCTCCCTCAAGTACCCCTTATCCCTCCATCCACTCTTATGCCTCCCTCAACTCTTATGGCTCCCCCAAAGTAAGAACAAGAAGAAAATGCAAGCATTTCTCATACTAGGTGGGCACCCAACCCAAACTCCCTCCTCAAGAAAATGATCTCTTATGCCTCCCTCAAATAAACTCCCCATAGTCTCCTCCCACTCCCAACTTAGGCATTCTACCCATTCCCAACAAGCATTTCAAACAACAACATTCAACACAACATAAATATACATTCATATAACAAAAAAGAAACATAATACAAACAAGGTGAAGCTTTCCATGGTAGAGCTTTCCCAAGTGAAGTCTCAATCCCTCCAAAGATCAAGCAATCATCCACAAGCTCCACATAAATATACATTCATATAACAAAAAAGTAGGTGAAGCTCCTACCTTTCCATGGTAGAGCTTGCTCCAAGTATGAAGTCTCAATCCCTCCAAAGATCAAGCAATCATCCACAAGCTCCAACAAAATTCCCACAAGTATCAACAAGCTCCAAAAATCCACAAACTCCTTCAAAATCCTCTCCTCTCCAAAATACAAGAGACTAAAAATGAAACCTCCAACCCCCAAAACAAACAAGAGGATCAAATAAATAGAGAAAAGAGAGGGAGGGATGATGTGGCTCCAAGTAGGATGCCACCTCCTTTTCCCTCCACTCCACATCATTTGGTCAACCTCATATTCCAATGCACCATTAATAAGTGGTTGAAAGAAAGGCAAGCACCTTACACACTCCATCTAAGCCCACTTCCCCAAAGGACAAAATTAAATTTTGAAAGAAAGTGCAATTAATATTTTACCCTTTTTATCCCCCAAAACACCTAAAAGACCCTAAATTTGGCCTTCCAACCCATAGGTAGGGTTGGCATGGGGTTTTAAGAGGTGTGGGACAAGTTTGACTTGTCCCACAAGCTTTGAAATTTGGCCTCTAAGGCCAAATTCGAGTTTCCCATGTGGGGTAGAGTGTGCTACACTCAAAACTCAAACACACATCAATCCACACAAAATCCCAAGTAAATCAAGCCTAATAAATGAACTCTCTTTGGTCATATCCTTTAATTAGTTTAGGACAAATTCAAATTAACTTAATTAAGACACTACAACCCATGGCTAATAAAGGGGTAAACACCAATCCAAAGAATATGAATAATAACACAAGTAAAATTTCACTTACTAAGAGCAACACATACTAACATAATAAAAAGGGAAAATTAAAACAAAACAACACATGACCCCTAGGTCACAATTTTCCCTAACCAAATAATTCCAACACACACACAATTACTTGTTGCCATGGTGACCTTAGTTGGATTCTTCTCGAATTCCGATGTGGTTGGTCTCCACTCCCCAATTTTGTTGTGAATATAATATACCTGCAGAACAGAGAATACCTCCTTCGGCCTGTTGGCCGCATTAAAACATTCATGCCAAATATACAATATAATCTAAAATAAAACGACACATGATTTACTATCATCTATGCAAATACGATGTCACTTACACTTTCTAGCATATTTCTATTCCACATTTCATTTATGTCAAAACGATTATCACATTAATCCAATTATCAAGTTCTACTCAATATGATTAAATATATCACATGTCATAATTAAAGATAAATAACCATGTCAAAAATATACAAATATCATCATCAAATGTCCACCAGTAGACCATATGCATCATATAAAGATCAAATCAATAACAGTCCAGTGTCTATGATATCTACTAGCATGCTAAATCAAGAAGCCATAATAAATCCATAAGTGAAGTAACCATGGTGTCGAAGGGAAGCGGGCACTATAAGCCAAATTAGGACATTTATAGTGATATAGTCAGCAGTGGTGAAGAATGAAGAAGCAATTGGTGTTGAAATTGTTAGCAGTGGCCCTCGTAATCGTCATCTCTTGGGCCCCTTTCACATTGGCAGGGTGCGATGAGAATGAGAATGTGGTCGAGAAGCAGAGGCGAGAGCAATCGTGCGATGCCCGCAGACTTTACGAGTGCAAGGAATTTGTGAGAGGAGGAGATGAATACGAGGAGGAGGGGGAGGGGAGGCCATCTTCGATGTGCTGCCAAGAGTTGAGAAGAATGCCTCAACGATGCCGCTGCGACGCCATTCAGCGAATGTTCGACCAAGCTCAGAGCGAAGGAGAAGACGATAATCAACGAGGAAGAAGACATGGAGAAGAGCAGATGGAATTACAGAGAGCAAGACAACTCCCTCAACGTTGCAACGTCTCACCCTCCCGCTGCGACATTCAACAACGCACAACACAAGTAGAAGCATGTAAGACTCCTTAACCTGCATTCTCTGCAATTTTAGTACAAGATTCATTAAATTTATTCACGTTGTTTGTGTTGGGTGCAGGCATTTTCATGCCGGGGAACGTCTGAAACACAACAAGAGATATAAATAAATAAAGCAGTGTTAGCATGACATAGCACATCATCGTGTGACTAAATCCGAAACAAGACTGGCTTTTTCTATTACTATGTAAATCGGCCCTGGCTTCAATTATAAATAAATATTTCAAGCTAATTATCATGACGTGTTTCTACACACCAAATCATGAATGTATATGGAGATTCTATATATTAAAATTGTCAAGCGACAATCTGCCGCCATTATGCGGCGGAGTAGCCCCTCTGTCTGAATCTGAAGCAGCACTTTTCGTCACCTGGGTAGATCTCGGCGTGGCTGGAAGACGAACCGCCTTTGTTTCACAACAATATGAAAAATGCAGTCCTCTCAGAAGCCACATATCTCGCTATTTCTTTGTTGCTTGGTTAAGAGAGAACGGTAGTGCATTCCTCCTCCGAGTCGTACATAGACCGCTGCCGAATGCCGCCAAACTATTGTCCGCCATTTTTTCAAAAACAGTTAAAAATATGAAAACGTTTAGACGACCGTCAAACCGTCAACTTTAATACAATATCGTAAACGTCCGGAGGTCCTTTACCATAAAGGGAAACGCCTTCGACGTTCGGCATGAAAAATATTATGTAAAATAACCACAATTTCCATAAATTTTAAACTCAAATACTACAAAACTAAAATAATTTGGAAATTCCACATTAATTCCCCAACGGCCCCTTTCTCTTCTCACCCGCTCCACATATATATATATATGGATTCCTTCCGATAATATAACAAAATTTATTACAATAAAGTTTCACCCATATTATATATATTTTGATTAATTTTTTTTTTTTTAAAATCACATAAAATTGCAATTTGTTTTCGAATTTCAATGTTTATTTTTGGTTTAACATGCAACTAATAAATTAATTGTATTTATGTTTAATTTTATTAATACCAAATCCACAGTTATTTAGGAAGTATTTCGTGTGTAATTAATAGTGGTCGACTGCAACTGCATGTAATTATTGTGTAAATAATAGTTTTAAGATTCTTGATTATGGAATTGTTGTTGGTTCTTCTGACACTTGTGTTTGATAAATGTCTAGATTTGGGTTACTAGTGTCTGTTTACGTGTAGTTTCCAATTTTTTTTTTTGCGATAGTAGTATTCTTCAAATATGTATATGCGATATAAGCATCGCTCTATATATATGATGGAGTGTAATATGCTGAAATAGTGCTGTCTTTTTCTTTCCTTCATTATTATTGCTTTGAAACTGATCAGATATATATATTTATTATTGTTTATAAATTCAAAAAGGCTAATCGATTCCTTCCAAATCTACCAATCCCACTCTTATAACCCCCTTTTCCCAAAATATTATTGCAAATGGGTGTCCTAGATACTTTATCGATGCAAATTTCATTAGATACTTTAATTTTATACCATTGCAAAACCAGAAATGAATATGGCAACATATATTTTGCCAATATAGGTATCGAAGTATCATTTGAATAGTAAAAAAAACAAGTCCGAATCGGTACACAATAAGGATTGATGCTATCCACGAAGACCGGCGAGTAGAGTACTAAAGCCTTGTTTTGAAGAATAGCCGCAGTTGCTTCTTTAATGCCAGGAAGCCTTCTGAGGGATTTTTCTATTGCTCCTGCACAAGAAGCACACTCCATACCGGTCACATGGAATGTAACCTTCCTGACCTCCAACGCATCATCATCAGGACAAGCAGACGAGGATGATAACAAAGGAGACTTGAGCTCGTCCGTGCATTCAAACTGTAACTTCTTCTCCTCCTTCTCCAACAATGTGATATCTATCACTCAACTCAACATTCTGGATTCTTATCTATCCAGTCAAGAACACAGGTCTCAGAAAATGCGTATATCCATCTGCTATTTTATAATCAATAATTTTAAATTCAGAAATTTAAAAAACCAAACAAAACTAGGAGGAGCTAATGCATATTAATGTTTTCATTCCACAATAGAACTTTCAAATCAAAGAAACAAGGAGGACTTACAGATTGAGGTGGCGGTGGCAGTGGCAAGTCGTCCTAGGATCTCTATTTGATATGATCAACTCTGATATTCCATGTAATCTAAAGATTTCTTGAAAAAATCTTCTTAATAGTATAAAATGTGCCATTTTCGTGAGCTTATCCACCACAACCAGAATTACATCATTTTTATTTTTGGACAAGGGCAGTCCTTGGACGAAATCCGTGCTAATTACTTTCCATTTATACCGAGATAAATTATGCGGGTACCGCAGTCCCACAGGATGTAAATGTTCCACCTTAACCCTTCAACATTCTAAGTAGTGAGCTCCATAATTTGTTATATGCTTTTTCATTCCCTTCCAGAAAAATTTTCTTTTTATGTCAACGAACAATTTTGTTAACCCTGGATGACCTGAATAAGGTGCATCATGAAATTCCTTAAGTAATTTAGTTCTTAATTAATTTTCCAGATTGGTTTATAGAGCACTTATACTCGTTGAGGAGGTCATGTACAATCCGTAATCACAGCCCCTAGACTTGTCATCCTTTGTTTTTGTCAATGTTTGACCACTACAAAAGAATGAAGAATACAAAAATGTTCATACACACAAAGAAGGACACAACTTACGTTGTACACTACTTCCCCTCCACATACAACAAATATAGGGCACCAAACTACATAAAACATATAATTGCAGTTACAACCTAAGTCACATAATTCGTCGAATTTCAACTAAGAAGTTCAAAATTCGGAAATTTCCAAAAATAAATAAAAAATTCGTTAAAATTCATGAAATTCGAATATTCTTATATTATTCATTTTTTTGGGAACCCTGAAAAAAATTAACCGGTCGAAGTAGGTGGAACTGTTATGATTTTTCAGAGTTTATTAATGATGGTTAGGGTTTTGTTTGCTATATATGCAAGCTTTATGGGAAGGTTTACAACTACAAAGTGAAGCTTCACTGAAACGTGAGGTCTCCAAGCTATGAATCACGATTATAGTGGAGTCATTTTGTGTTGCGCCAGTCGTGAGTGGAGTCGTTTTGCCATTTGTGTTGCACCAAGGTGAGTTTAGAGTTGTTTTGTGTGCCCGCGATTGCTGCTTTCGTGAGCATCACAATGACAAATCCAGCCAAGATGTAGAAGCAATGACATAAGCATAGTGACATAGTCCACCCACCCGCACAAACAATCGATCCCATGCGTTGCTCGAAGCCCACAGTTTTCACTCTAGGTATTTCCTTGCTCAATTTTATTTGGCATGGCCACATTAGCATATAATAAAAATACATAAATAAAACTATATAAGCACATAAACTTAGCTTATTTAGGTTTTCTATATTTTATTTAGGTATATTATTTGTTTATTGACATTTAAAAACATAATGAATAAATAAATAAAACATGCGTAGACATTAGGTTTAGTTTGTTTTATTCATTCATTTATTATCTTAAATTTGAAGTTATAAATTGCCATTTAATAGTAATATTGGATAAAGATTTGAAATTAAATTTTTATTGTTATTAAAAATTCAATATTAAACTTAAATATAACGACAGTTGAAAAATATAGGAAGTAAATAAATAAATAAAACTTTGAACTTATAAAATCTTATTATTCAATATTAAATTCTTATTTGTTATTAAAACTAGCAATCGCACGTGAATAGTGCAATGTGAACGCCGAAAGGGATTTGGTGGAGGAGTGAAGAGGGGAGGAGGTGTGAATGGTTGAATTTGAAGGAAATAAATATGTTTGTGGAATTTGGCAAACAATAACTTGGAGCGAGGGATAGATGGATAAAACAAAAATGAGATGGGGAAGCTTGCAAATGTCTTTTTAACCATATTGTCAAGTGTGTTAAATTATCTTGATTTAGAATTAATTTTTTTAATGTGTTCTTTTTTAAATAGAAGAAACAATTAAATTAGTTCACAAATTCGAATGGAGAAGGTGTGCATTGTTGGAGGAGCTCACGACATAAAATATCATGTCGATGCGTTTTGTTCAAGTGGGAGGGGCAAAGTATGCTCTCTCGGTAATGAGGGCAGTGCTTATGCGAGGTGTAATTGTAGTGCAGGATTTAACCTATGTAGAAGATATGTGGAAGTGCAAGCTCGTGAATCTCGAATTTACCTTCGCTTCCACTTTCTTCTCACCCTCTAAGGCTTTGCAGTGTCTCATGCACCACTGCCTATAAATAGGAAGCTTGCATATGGTTGAGTGCATCACACATAACCACATTGGTGTCCACAATGAGAGAGGACCAAGTGGACGAATTCACAGAGTCTCCTTGATCGCCACATGTAGATAGGGAAGCTTGTTTCCTTTCCTACCATATCTAGCTCATTCGAACCTTCATTCTCGAAAGTGATATACATAAATTAATTCCCCACCAAGTACAATGAAAATAAAAATTAGAGAGATTGATAAAAAAATATGTTGTATTGTACCCAAGGAGCATAGAACACATCATTCTCATCGACTCTATCCTCCAAGTCAAACGAGGGCATAAATCAACACATAGAGTAAATTTATTTAAATCAAATAGTTTGCTAGAATTGTTTACGCTTCAAATACATGGATTTTCATCGAGCTAAATATTATTCAAAACGTTGTAAATCAGAAAAATCTAGTGGATTTTTTTTTCATAAAATCAATGGGTTCAACACCGTGGCTGAGATTTTAGTATATGAATATCCACATTAGTCTAAGGAGCCCTTATCTTCTCTCACCTCCATTTAATGAAGATGATGAATACGATGATGACGAAGTGAAATGGTTCTATGATGAATGTGTGTGTGCTAGTCTTGATAGAGTGAAAATAGTATGACAAGCTTTTCTTGTAAACACTACACTTCATTTTAAAAAGGCATTTGTACAGTCCATCTACCACACTTTCATCGAACAACATAGAAATTATGTGAATATCTCATGTGGATGGCTCCTTATCAACTAGTGTGTCAATGAACATTAATTGAGGAATCCTTCATTCACAAAGAGCACATGCAATAGTGTGTTAAGTATTAATATACAATACATACATATATTAATATAACTTGTTTATAAATGTATATAAAAATAAGAAACATTTTAAATTCTAAAACAAAATAAGTGTGATTGAATCTAAATCTTGTAAAAGTTAACAACACATAATTCTTATGCTTATTACTACCAATAATTGAAGGGTTCCCATTAATTCACCTGTAGCAAGATCTCGACATCATACCTTACTACTTAGTTTTTCTTAAGATTTACACCTTGGTGGATGGCTAAAAAGCACCTATTACACTACCATACACAATTTGAACTACAACCCATGCCACAAATTTTGGTGGCTAGCCGCATTGTGATGCTTGAACAAGTAGAAAATAGTAATGGGATTATCTCATTTGTTATTTATTTATTTGTTTTTCAATGAAATCCTTTGTCAAGTAAAAGCTTAAAACATAATAAATCATCATTTTCTTAATCAAAGGAAAAGGAACACCCAAGGATTTTGGGTGTGTGGGCCAACATCAACAATAATACACTACAATATTTTAAAGATGTGAGACAACATTTGTAAAACATAGTATTGACGCTATTTTAAAAAGTTAATAATAAAATCACTTATGAAATATCCCTCTAACACCAAATAGGAGACAATTTCCAACCATTAGAAATATGAATGAAATAACACAGATTAAAAAATTAAATGTGTGAAATGTATTAATATCTGACATTGCCTATTTCATGGTAGCTAGAAGGGACTCATATTACTTCCTCCAAAAATGAAATTATTTCTATTTGGATAGATAGGATGACATGTCCATGGTTTACACAAGGTTAGTCATTACCAACTCTTTACACTTTCTGCAATGTGAACGCCAAAAGGGAGGTGGAGGCAGAGTGCGTACATGGAGAATGGACAATGTATGAATTGAAAGGTGAAAGTTGTCGGAGAAGGAGCGAAAAGGAGAATATTTTTTTGAAAATTATTAATATGGAGAGAAGGATGGAAGGATAAGGGAAGGAGGGAGTGGAGGAAAATGAATGGTGTATGTACATGTGAAAAGAAAGGAGAGAGAAAGAGGAAAGAAAAGGAACCTTAAAATGAAGAGAAGAATTGTGAAGTGAAGAAGTGGAAAAGAACTTAAAATAAATGGACGAAATATATATTCATGTGTTATGAGGAAATGGCTTGTTGGTGGAAGAGTTTGCACAAAAGTGTCGGGAGTAAATGTAAGTTGGAATGTTGGAGAAGTGGGCTTGGAATAGATGTTTCCCTTATGTTAACAGAAGGACGAAGCAACAAAATCTACGGTTGTGATCCATGAGAAGATGCAAGAAAAGAAATGAAGGTGTTGAATGGTTGGACGGTGACACCAAAACGTGCATGGTGATAGGGGTAAGCATTGATTATAGATGGGAGAAGTATTATACTGGATTCAAAAGTAGAAGGTCGGGCGAGTCAAAGAGGCAAGAAGTGAGTGTCGCTCTACACTAAACTAGAATTTTCACCTTGTTGTTTATGGAGTCAATAGCAAGCTCGTCGAGAGGCATTAATATAAACCATGTGCAATGAATCGTGTTCTCGACAACGTGCAAGTTGTTGAGGAGTTGGCATGATACGTCTTCCCTAGCATTCATGAATGTGCACAAATTTTCACACACCCTTGGGACAAGTGGACGCACATAATACGATCGTATTTCCATGTCGTCTGCCCGCCAATCCCTCCCTTCAATTTACATGCCTCATGTCAGAATCCGGAGACGTCATTTCATTTAAGGCACACCTTTCAACGTAAACATTAACTATAGAGATTATTTTTCTTTGCCTCAAAATAATGACAACTAATGTCAAGGAACCAATAAATTTGATAAAATAATCACAATCCTCTTGGTGACAAGTTAAAATACTGAATAACACATTGTTGGAAAAGGACAAGAAGATCCAACTGAAATCTCATAGAAACAGCCTCTCTAAAAGTATGTGTAGAATGTATATTCAACCATTCTGCAAACTGCATTGTCTCAAAAAAATACCTGCATTGTAACCTATTATTTCAAACCATAAAATATAAACAGCTTTCCAAATACCTAAATCAAACATCTCCAAAATATAAGGAAATTTTAACAAAATATGAAATAAGGATTTAAAATCAAAAGCTTCTTAGGACTATTACCCTGAGTTTTACAAACAATTCTATGAAACCACCCTACTCCCTGGTGGTAAAGTTTAGAAAAAAGGAAAATAGACATCATGTCTTCAATGCAAATGGAAAATACATTTATACGCAGGGATAATAAAATGTTGAGATCAATAACCACCAAGCTAAAGAGATTCGCTTGGTAATTGTAAAAAATATTTCACCTCAATTGAATAGAGGAAATTGAGGTTACAATTCAAGTAGGAAATAAAAAAGTAATAGTGAGCCTGATGGCGCCAATTCACAACAAATCCTTGAAAAGGGCACTCTTCCTTTTAATTTCAGCCAAGCTGACACAAACAGGAGCAATGAAAACCACTCCCTCACTACAATTAACCTTATCTCAATTGCAAGTCTTTGGGGATTCTTGCATCAAATAAAAAAGCATCCATTCGAGAAAATTCCAATCACATAGCTTTTGGTACAATTTTTTACTAAGCAGGCCCATAAATGAAATGTACGCGTACTGTGAGTTGTAAATTCTTGATTTCAATGACCTGCAATCAAGAGAATTATCCAATACCTGGAAGGCATCTTTAGTCATCCGGATAATAATATGATCCTGCATTCTTCTGCTCCCTGTCCTTTGTTGATTCCAATTTATTGATCCTAGGCCTGAATTTTGTTGGATCTCGCCTAAATGTGATATCCATCCAGGTGCTGATAGAAAAGACAAAATCAAGTGGGAGTTATTATGCCAATTTAAGCCAAAATTGTCGCAAAAAAAAAGAATATTAAAAATTCCACAAATTATTAGCAGCATGAATAATCACAATACATATCAAGATCTAGGCAAATAGAGCAATTACGATTGACTAACAAGAGTGAAATTTAACTGCATCAAGTTAGACAATATTTACCAAAAAAAACAAGTTTATTCCTGTCTGCTAATCACTGTGGACCATTTGCAGTGCAATTTATTGAAGGTTGTCCCTCATAAACTATAACCGCCTCGCCAAATACGTGGCCATGATAAAAATCATGCTCAACAACAAATGCAGTCTTTCTCGCATGAAGAATAAATCTCTTTATCACCTTTGCTGCAGCAATACGCTGCTCAGAATCCAAGTATGCACTTGGCTCATCAATAAGATAAATGTCTGTAGGCTGTAAAATGGTAGAGATATTTTGTAAAGATCCAATAATAGAAGCTTATAGGTTTATAATGATAATAATTATAACTGATTTAGGAATGTTACAAAATTAGTCACCATATATAAAAGGATGTCCAAACCGAGCATCTCCTACGCAAATTCAATAACATAATTATCACATAGTTGACATAATAAAGGTAAAACATCTTGATCTTAATGATTGCCTAACAAGTTGCTTAAAGATTACCCTCCAAACAAAAAGGAAAAACGGCAGAACCATATGAGAAGGGGAACCATTCAATGGAGAAACAAAACAGAACTATGATAGATGGAGGCCCGTGTAGTGGAACAGAAGAAAAAGATAGATGGAGGGTTGCATAGTGGAACAGAAGAAAAAGATAGATTGTGGCAAGTGAAGGCAAATAAAAGAATGAATGATTGTACAGAAACAAGTAAGTACGAATACGATATCTAATGATTAGCACTTTTTCAGTCCCGAGTAAGGGGTTTGAGAACAACTTCCTGTGAAATGTTCTTCCAATGAAAAAATCCAAACCGACGCCGATTCACAGCAAGCTCTGGAGACCGTTTCCTATGCCATCGAGCAGCTCGTCGGCTTCTCTGCGGCTACTTTCCCGATTTCTTCACCTTACGCTTTGCGTAAATGCATGCAGGACCCACGGCTTGCTTTGTTTTGAAAAGTTCTCCAACAAAATTTCCAACACTTCAGAACTGGACACTACATCCCGACGGTCATTCTTCTGTCTGAAATCCGTAGAAGTCTGTGAGGATTCCATTATTCTTCCTCAAAATAATGTAGACATTTTATCAGCTGAATTTGCCGACAAAACGTCTAAACTACTTTTCCATTCCAACTGGGATTTCGCAGCTTACAGAGCCAAGTTGCAGTTGTGCATCGAACCCTTGTTGTTCTACAGGTTCGAGATGGAGTTGACGAGGTCCGTAACATTAATCATTAGGTTTGGGAAGGAACTCTTCTACGGCCGTAACTGGAGCGGGCTGCATCGTGGGGGTTTCATGATGGTGGAGCACCTGCAAGATCTCTGCAGGCGTGAGCTTTTGGACTAGAGATTTTCCGCGGCCTGTGCAGACTCCGCTGTGAAAGATCTCAAGCTTCTTCACCTCTAAACCCTAGGATACCGAAAAGCAATTAGTCGAAAAAATATCAAAGGTGTGCTGGAAGAAAAATGGACGGAGGAGCTCGCCTGTCTCCTGCTGTGACAACAGAAGATGAAGTTGAAGATGAATAGTGGAGACCTGCTGCAATGATTCAACCCCTCTTACTTTTGCATAGTACATACTCTACACAATTAAAAAATAGTAAACACGTAGCATGTAAAAATGAAAAAATAAAATTGTTAGAAAAACGAAAAACAAAATTGTTAAAAATAGCAAAAGTAAAATTGTTAAAAATAACAAAACCCGTTGAATAAAATTGTTAAAAATAAAGAAAAGCAAAATTTTTAAAAATAGCAAAACCATCATTTAGGCCGTCAAATTTAACACAGTCCCATGAATGTCCGCAAAGCTCTTTCCCATAGGGGTAACGCCTTCGATGTAATCGACGTAAATATAATATTAAACTCAAATTTGTTATTATAATTTATATATTTAGGTTTATTAATATATTATTATTTATTAATAGTTAGAAATTTAATTTTTAGATTTAGGTTTATTAAGATATTTATAATATTTTTATAGTTAGAAATTAATTAATAATTATCATCCAAAATTATAAATTTAAATGTATATTTTATTATTTAATATTTATCAATTAATTGTAGGTTGTTAATATATTTTTATTGTTTATTAATAGTTAGAAAATAATTAATAATTATACTATAGAAAATTAGAAATTTAGATTCGTAATTTATTATTTATCAATTAATTATATGTTTTGAATATATTTTTGAGCTTAAGATATAAATTACGGAAAATTAAGAAATTATTTAAATTTTATAATATGTATTTATAATTCTTTTATTATGAATAACATTAATATTTTTTAAATTAAGTTTAATCTTGCATTAGGACTTAATTATAATTTAGTTATTTATTATTCTTTTTAGAAGGTTTTTAAGTTTTAATAATTTAATTAGATTATTATTATTTTGGATGTTTACTTGGTATTAAAGTTATATAGGTATTATAATCTCTTCGTCTTTAAAACATGTAGGTTCCTAACATAATTCAATGGCACCCCCGAAATCGAAAGCTGAGGGATGGAAACATGTAACATGCAATGGTTGTCAAATCAAATGTAATTTGTGTGGTCATTCATTTGTCGGGAGTATCACAAGGGTAGTGGACCACCTACTTGGCATTTCAGTTGGTGCAGGAGGGGGTGTTATTGCATGCCCAAATGTAACTCCAAGCATCAAAGTTGCTTTAGAGAAAGACCAAGCCTCTTCGTCCACAGGAAAGCAAAAATCAGTGCAAAAAAGCAAAGAATTCAAGCAGAAATATCTAGGTTCACTACAAATTTTGTGTCTTCTACTTCAAACATTCCCACATCCGGTGATTCTACAAGGGGGTCAAAGAGTGGAACTTTGAACAACTTTTGGAAACTAGTGGAGAAACAACATGTGGACGATACATTTGCTGATTTGTTTGATTCAAGTGCAATTCCATTTAATGTTGCAAGAAATACGTATTTAAGAATGCAATTGAGAAAGTTGCAGAGTTCAGCAAAGGGTATACACCTCCTACTTCAGAGGCTCTTCGAATAACTCTTTTGAAGAAATCAAAAGAAAGGGTGACCGAGAAATTGGCAACGGTCAAAGCCTCTTGGAGTGTAATAGGGTGCACCATATTGAGTGATGGATGATCAGACATCTGTCAGAGGCCATTGATTAATGTTTTGGTGGCTTGCCCTCTAGGCGTAGTGTTTTTGAAAGTAGTTGATGCCATGAACCACAAGAAGACCTCTCGAGTATATTTTCAAAATATTAGAGGAAGCCATTCTTGAAGTGGGTATAGAGAACATGGTTCAATTTGTGAATGATAGTGTTGCAAACTGTGTGGGCGCTGGGAAGTTGATTACGGATAAGTACCCACATATATTTTGGAGACCATGTGCAACACATTGCCTTGATTTGGTGCATCATGACTTGGCTAAATTTCCATGGATACATGAAACAATTCACGAGAGGGAGAGAAATTGCAAATTTTGTCAGAACCACCGCTCACATTGAACATTTATAAGCAGCATGCATCCAAAGAGTTGTTGAGGCCTTGTGAAACAAGATTTGCCTTATTTTATATCACTTTGAAAAGTGTGGTTAAAGAGAAAGCAACGCTAAGATCAGAGTTATTTGTTCCACTTTGATTGGGAAAATTCAGTTCTTTCTAAAGGTGCAAAAGGAAAGAACATAGAGCAAATAATTCTAAACAATTTTTGGGAAAGTGCAACAAAGGTTTTAAAAGTGTGTGAACCAATTGTTGAAGTGCTTTGTATGGTTGATGGTGATAAACCTTGTCTTGGTATGCTTTATGAAAGCATGGACCGTTCATGCAAGGAAAGCATTCAAAAACATTCAATCATGTGGAAGCAGACTATATTGAGATATGGGAAACAATTGATTCAAGGTGGAAAATGATGCACACCCTCGCATGCAACAACTTGCTATTTGGAGCCAAAACTCTTCCATATAGACAGACATGGTGACAATGAAATCATGAGTGGGCTTCATGAAGCCATAGGGAGGTTTGAACTAGATCCACAAGTTGCAAGTAAAATTAGGGATCAATGTTGGACATACAGTTAGAAGAAAAGATGTTTGGAATACCAGCAGCCAAGTATGACATGTCACACCCAGATGTTGAAGGATATAGGTGGTGGAGTAACTTTGGAGCAGATACTTGTGAGCTAAAACACTTTGCTTTGTTAGAGTATTGAGTCAAGGAGCTAGTTCATCAGCATGTGAAAGAAATTGGAGTTGCTTTGACCACATTTAGTCAAAGAAGCGAAACAAGTTGTTGTCTGGGAGGTTGGGAGATCTTGTTTATGTTCGCAGCAATCTGAATCGTGTATGAAGAAAGCAACGAAAGACTCATCTACTTTGTCTTCACAACTCCAACCCATTTCAGATCACATGGCAGATGCGGATGATGCTGACTTGCTTTCACAAGATGGATTCAATGGTGAATCTGAAGATGATGATATCGAAACATCTAATCCAAGTGCTCTTGATGATTTTGAGCTTTTTGATGTAGAAAGTTTAGAGAAATCCAAAAGTTTGAGAATAGTGGTAGAACTTAGATGCTTTAGAATCTAGACTCTTTTTGAAACAAGAAACCCTCTTTAAATTTGTGATTTCACAAGCGTAAAATGCTCTATTTAGTATTTACTATTTTGATCAACTTATAAGTTACAAATATGTTTTGACATCATTTCATAATGTTTTTGAAAGTATTTAATAATATTTGTGTATTTCAAGTTCAACCATTCTTGTATGTTTATTATTTATTTAAAAAGATTTGTATATTTCAATCATTTTTGTATGTTTACTATTTATTTAAAAAATTATATAATAAAAAATGCAGATTTATATAATCCGAACTTATTGACGAATTTTTTCCCGAACTTTATCGGTTGATGAATTTTGACTAATTTTATCCTCGCCGAACATGAACATGAACACGAACCTGGTGACTTAGGTTACAACCACACCCTCATCAATAAAAAAATCACCCCATTATCCCCTCCAACATATTTTGCAACTCATGTACACTTGCTACTATATATTTATTATACTACCGAAGGTAAGTATATTGCTTTCACCATAGCTATTAATTGTTTTCTCATAATCAATAACAATATGCCACCTGTCATATTTATTGTGTTTTGTAAAGTGTATATGAAATATTTGTGGGAATATTTTGTTTCCTTTATTAAAGAATATTCTTTTTTCTTTGCTTTCTATAGTTTTGTTCAAAAAAATTAAATTGAAAAAGACAATAACAAGACATGGATTTGATGGATGGATGGTGCAATCCAACCAAAAGTGTAAGGCATCATAAATATTTATGACAAACAAATTAAATGTTGCATAAAGTCAACAAAGAAGATGAGAATTTTACACCCCTCACCCAATTAAAATGTGGTTTGTTTTTTAATTTATAGGTCCTTTACCTATTGTGCTATATCTTACATGGCATTTTACATATTTGAGTACAAAAAAATTGAAACTCACATAGTTTTTTAGAAGGCTAGGGCATTTTTTAACATTTTATTCATGGTTGAAGTCAAGTGAACCATGATTCGGATTTATTTTAATTGTTAATTCAATTGCAAACTGGTTAAAACAAATTAAATCCATTGTTATATGTAAATTTAAAGAGACAGATTAAACAAAAACAAAAACATGAGAGTGCAAAACCCCTTTCATCTAAAAAGATTAGAGACGAACAATGTTTTTTATTTCAGAAATGAACAACATAATGCTTGTATACTTGAAGTCTATGTTAACACTTGTATACTCTAATTCTATGTTAACATTTGTATAATCAAAATCGATGTACAAGTTGTCACTTTGCAAACAGCTACATACAATTTTCTTCTTTGTACCCCTTAATGCACTCCCTTCCACAAAATTTGTCATATCATGGCCTCGTTTAGAACAGGCTTTTGGCATTAAAAAAAACTTTGCACGACTTTCCATTGACTTGTACAATTTAAATAATAAAACAATGTATCATTCAAACTCCATTCTATTGGGTAAGAACTTAGAAGTTTTATCCTCCACAAGGCGGCGTACAAGCCAAGCAACATCAAAAAAAAAAAAATTAATGCAGAGAGAAAGACAGGAAGATAGGCTCTTCACGATTAAAAAAAGAAACTATTTATATTGTAAAGAGGAGAGAGAATTAAACAGCATTAAAAATTAAAAAAATGGTACAACAAGATCAAATCAGAGTCTCCCCAGTGATTAAAGTAGTCGATCCTTTCCAACTGAATTTATATTTGTATATGCTTGCCTATCACCATACATTTTTTTATTTAATTACTTATAACATAGAACAAGTCCCATGTATTAACTTCTGAATGGAATACAGTGGGCTGACTGAAACTATCTCAACAAGCTACCAAGACCAGGCGAGCCAATCCCAATAACCTACTAGTATCTGATACTATGCAACCGAGTCGTTTTTCCTTACTACTCATCTCCTCAATATCATACCAAAGGTACTTTTGGCTTTGAATCAATAGTTTGTACATACTGGTTCATATGTATATGTAGAGAGGAGTCAATATCTTGTGTGTCAGGCTCAGTTTTAGCTTCTAGCATAAGAAGAACTTGGGACATGCTCGGCCTTAAAATTTCATTCCCTGAATGCATAACATGCTTACCAGAGCAGCTCTTCTCACTTCTTCCACATCTGAGTTTTTTGCTATCCTTTCATCAACAATAGCCATGACATTTCCCTTATGAATTTGAACAGCAGCCCATGGGGGAAAGTAATACATGCTAGATTGCTCCACAGTCCAGTCCAAATTTCTCCGACCTGATATTATTTCAAGCAGCATCATGCCAAAACTGTAAACGTCTGCTTTTTCAGTGATGGGGAGGCCGGAGATCCACTCTGGAGCCAAGTACCCTCTGGTTCCTCTTGTAGTTGTCAGCACCCGGCTGAAATCTCTCGCCACCTGCTTTGAAAGCCCAAAATCAGCCACTTTGGGATAGAATTGGCTGTCTAGCAGAATATTTTCTGGCTTAATGTCGCAGTGAATAATTCGGTCTCTGCATTTCTCGTGAAGATAAATTAATCCTTTTGTAATCCCCTTAGCTATTTCGAATCTGGTTTTCCAGTCTAGCACCATCTCTGCTCCTCCAGACTTGCGGAATAAAAAGAAATTGAGAGAGCCATTGGGCATGTACTCGTAAACCAGTAATCTTTCAGATCCCTCTGCGGAAAATCCACGTAGCCTGACCAAATTCACATGTTGAATGTTTCCAATGGTGCTTATTTCAGCACGGAACTGCTTTTCTCCCTGGGCCGAGCTTTCTAACTTTTTAACCGCCACAAGTGTACCATCTGCAAGTGTTCCTTTGAATACAGAGCCGAATGCTCCACTCCCCAACTTATGACTGAAATTATTGGTGGCAATTTTTAGTTCTTTGTAAGAGAATGTTCTGAGCGAAGTTGGCATGTCATCCTCTCCGTGTTTACGAAGTCTTCGATGCCAAAACAGGAAAGCCATAACAGCAAGGAAAACAGCGGCTGCCACAGCAAGCGAAATTGAAAGGATGCCGACTCTACTGATACTTCCTCTTCCCTTGGATGAGAATCTTAGCAAGTCAGAAGCTGTCAGCCGTATGAACAATGGCGGCCCGTGTGATGAAACACGCATGTTTAACAGATCGCCAAACCACAACCTGCAGATGCCAGATTCAGTAAAAGAAAAGGCTGTGCAGGAACAATTGTTGAGACACGAAGTTTTGCACAGTTGTTGGGTTTTCTGTTGGGTATATGGAACAGTTTCTTCATCCGCCATGGATTTGTTGGTGAGTTGCAGAAACCCTCGTTGGTGTGAGGGCATTCCAATGGGCTGATTCGAACACAACCGCTCGACCACGACTTATCTAAATTCCAGGCTTGCTCGTCCGCGGGCTTGAAGCCTTCAACACAGCTGCAGAACAGTATGTCGTTGTTCATGCAGACTCCATACGCTCCACAGACAGCATAAGTATCGCAGGCTTGCTGGGGCACCGACCAAACGAGTGTCCAGCTTTTATTCTCAATCAATAAATATCTGGCTATGCCACCATTCTTGCCCAAAACTAGCCGCACAATTATCATTTTGTGCACTGTATATATGAAGTACATGCTTGTGGATGAAATCTGGTGCAAGGACTCATTATGCAAGGACTTATCTGTTACGGTTGGCATATTGGGGAAATGGTCACCACTCCACTCTCCACTTCTCCAGTAAGGAACACTGTTATTATATAGCAGCAAGAGCTCTGCCTCCCCTGGAGATGGATCCCATTCCAAAGAAAATGGTCCAGGTGCCGGATCTATTGAACTTTTCCACGGTGTTAATCTCATGCCCTTCCAAAACTTCATCCCGGCCAAAAATGTATCCGTGGGGTATCCGAAACTCTCCCATACAGTCTCAGAAGCGTTTTGAGCGCCTGCCATGAGAAAATTACCCGAGTCCGATAGGAAAGCCCTGGACGCTTTAGCTGTCTGGTTCTTAATGGTCGACCAAATAACTTCTCCCTTCTTATCAGAGAGTATGAGATAACCATCTGTGCCCAGCTTCAATATGCCTGGTGTGTTTAACACAGGAGCCTCTCTATTAGCCACCCAAACAATGGTCTTATCTGGGACTTGGGCATACCATATGCCCATGTACCACTTATTTGTTCCATTGGGACTGAAAAATCCCAACTCAAACATGCCATTCTTTGAAATTAGAGTCTGATCTTCGCTGAGAGAGAACCCCAAGCTAAGCACGTCTCCACCGTCAACTTCCAAAGTATCACAGTTGAGCAGTGATGTAAAAGTTAACAGAAAATATGTCAACCCCATTACTGGCATTAATGCGTTTGTGGCCATTTCCATCTGCTCAGGCAGACCATGAGAAACCTCTATTTGATGGGAAGAGAGGCGTTGACTGAGAAACCTTTGTTTCATAAACAAATAAATTAAATAAAGATAAAATTGCTTGATATTTTTTTAAAATAATTGAAGATGCTTTTATTAATAATATAAAAAGTACAAAGTTTAAATTAATAAACAATTATAACCATAGTCCATAAAACTAAAAGTGCATATAAACCACTAAAATATTGCATTATCTGATAGGTCTGGATTGCTGTCCAAGAATATTTCTATTGACCCACTCCTCTCTTAATAGGAAGTTATATAGGCATCTAAAAAGAAGAAAAATCTGAATTTGTCAACATTTCTTAACAAACAACCATTTTCCCAACAAACTTGACAATTATATTACTGAAATTTACTTCAAATTTGAAACAAATATTTTGAATGATTTTCTTCAATGTAGAGATTTCAGAATCTACGAGACCTGTTATTTGGTTGGTCTTCTTCTTCATGGAGTAAGTATGTGACCATTTCTCATTCCACCTTGATAATTAGGGATTGCTTAAAACAAAAATTTGAGCCACGAGTGTATTTTGACTACTAGAGTTAGACTCTACATATTTTTAAATTATGCAAAACTTAACTCATCGATAATAAATAAGATTTTTCTTCTTATAAGGTTATGCAAAATTATTGACTTTTATGATGGTAATAAGACATTGTGGCTATCCATCCTACAAGAGCATGTCCCTCTTGGCCATACCATCTATACCATCATGATATATCATGGTTTCATAACATTGTAATTATGACCCACTTTCTCTATGTAGGCTCTGTCCGAGTCTATCCATATTAGAGCCGCCAAGTATATGATAGATGTCATGTCTACATTTTTAGAGGACATGACTCATTTTAAAAACCAAGTTTTGTTCATATTGTGTCTATGCTAATGTATTACTTTGAATTGATTTCAAATAAACTCGTTCTCTCTATGTCACTTCCACCATTATAGAGGGTATAAGTGCATAATCACTATTATCTATGCCTAGGATGAAAATTCCAATTTCTTATTGTAGAGGGCATAATTGTAAAATATCTATTGCATAATAGATAATTGTATATTATCTATTGAGATACCACCCATTATAGAGCGTACTGTTGTAGACACACCCCTCTACTTGTGGGATATTCCTCTTGTTCCTAGGTTTACTTCACTATAGAGGACAAAGGAAATGTGAGAAATTTGAAGTACATGATAACTTCCATTAAATCCTATTTCATAGTAAACATCCCATGTTGGTTCATGTGCATTAAGCCAAATTTCAACGGTTCGTGTTTACGATCCATAGTAAACATCTCTTGATTCATAGTAAACATGTAGCATATGTTATTGTAATTTGTACATAATTTTGAAATTATTCTAATATCACTTTGTTTTTGGTGGTAAAATGTTTGAATTAAAATATCCAACGTTGTTTTTGAACTTTTGCCGCTCATTTTTTTTTATCTTATGTATACACGTGTTAGATTTTTACTATAAAACAAATGATGGTGTGCTATATGATTACTATGAAACATGGGATGTCATGTATTGAATAGGCATAGGGACTCTGCGGGTTTCAATCTAATGATCAAGTTAAATATTCATAATGTGCTAGAGATAGTTTTTGGTTTTGTGCATTTAGGTTTTGGGAAGTTTGGGTTTTGGGCATCATGACAAAGTGATATTAAAACAATTTCAAAAATTGTGTCCAAAGTATAATTGTATTAGGGAATTTTTTGGTTTTGGGCATTATAAGTTTGCAACTCTTTCCTATTGAGCTTGTGTAATTGTGTTCTCCCTATATTCTATGAAAACACCATCAACATGTAGATCTATATTCTATAAAACCCTAACACAATAGGAATACTAACTAATCAAAATATTAAAGTAAATACATATTCTATAAAAACCCTAACTACAACGTGAATAATAACAAACTCAAAACAAAAAATTACATGCAACAAAAGGAGAATACAATAGTACAAGCTTACAACACCTATCAAATCCTACTTAACAATTGATGCAACATGAAAACCTAGATTTAATACTAATCCCTAAAAAATGTGACCACTTGAACAAATATTCAAATTATAGGCTAAGTAAGACCATGTGTAGTGATGATAACTTCTAGACTTATCTTCCTCTAGAATGTTAAATTTCTAGTAGGCAAGCTTCAAAACAAACAAAAACAAAGGGTTGGTCTCTTCTAATTACAACACCTTACATATGAAAATAACATGAACGTATGATAACATAATGAATTTTTAGGGAGAGCAATCAAAATACCTCTAGTGCCATTTTTTGTATATAGGCCTTGCGTTATTATCACTATACATGGTCGTAAGCATTCTATAATTTGAAAAATTTCTCAAATGGTTACATTTTTGGGGTTAGTTAGTATTGTTGTCATGTTAGGGTTTTCATAGAATGTACATGTTCATGGTGTTTTGTTCAATCATTTATTACTTCTATTGTCCCCTTCATGTTAGATGTGACATCCATCACATGTACTTGAGGCTCGGCATGGATGGATGTGGCATGGATGGACTAAGGCAAGCCCACGTGGAGGAGTGGGCCATGAATATATGTTTATGAGGGTCAATTTATGCTATGAGTAATGGGTGGTAGCAACATGGGCATCATGTTATACACAAAAATTTGGTAATCAATCATTTTATAATGTCAGTAATGGTCTAGATACTTAAATCATGATGTGTATACACATTATGAGCTCAATTTCCTATCCTTATTCCTATTGCATGACTTGTTATCTTCATTAGACCGCTCATTTGCTCACATAAATGCTTACATCAATACACTATAGTCTATCATTTCTAGTTTTTGTCATGCCCAGAATTTACAACACTTCATTCCCTCTACATGGTATGGCATGCTTTTAAAGCAAAAGAAAGAAAATATAATCTATTTGACTACACACACCAAAAAGTGTAGGGTCCTTTCGTGTGTACTCAACTACTCGTGACTTGGGGCTAAGGTAGTTGATGTAGAGGATGATAGAATAAGAGTGGAAGAATGCTACAAATAGTTTGAAGATAGTATGGATTGAGGGGGATACATAAAATGAAAGAAGGAAGTTTCTTTACTTTTATTCTTAAGAGAGAGCAAGACATGTTCATCAAGGAAGGTGAAACTCCTATGAATTTTCTTGCAATGAAAATATCCAATTGCATGCAATGAAAATCTAATGATTATAACTTATTTTTGACTACTCTAGTAGATAAGAATGCAAACTACTATGTCTTTGTTATTTTCTGGGGTTTATATGGTGTGACAAATATGTAAAATAAAAATAAATTTACAATAGCAAAGTAAAGTGTGTTCTAATGAATTGAATGAGTGCAACCACATAATAAATGATAACAATAATTCCTCCTATGTAACTGATATTTTCATAACCAAATTTTGTATGTTGTTGTATGAAAGTTCTCTAAACTAGGTGTTGATTTAATGAGTGAATGGTTACTAAGTGCAAGACCTAAAATCTATGCTAAGCTCAATCTATTTTGAGGCTGAAAATATAATGAATATTTAATGCAAAAAAGTTAAAAGAGTGTGATCTAACCTACTACTAATAATTTCAAGACAAATCTATTGGTTAAAACATTTTTTTATGGTTTTGTATTTTGTAAATGCAGTCTTTAAAAATAAGTTAATCTAGATCCTAATTAAGAAAGATTAAACTTCTAATCTAAATCTAGGGTCTAATCCTAGAGGTGGGAGAAGTGTAGAGTGTGGGTGTTTCAAACTTTAAAGATATAAACTTCAATTCAAGAAAGAAAATCTAATCTATTTGTATTTTTATTTTTCTTTTTAAGGTTTTCTGATTAATTATAAGAAAAGAAACTAAATCTAAAAAATATATGTAAATAAACAAAAAAAGCACAATGCCATCCTCTTTCTGCAAGCAGAATGGAGATGAAATTGGACTCTCTTTACTTATACCCTCAGTATACTACTCTAGTTGATGCTCATGATGACCGATATGATGGCAATTGTGTAGTAGGGAGTGATTAGATGTTAGGTGTACTTTTTGATATGTTCCTCTTGGAACAAAATAATCTTATGAAAGAACATCAAAAAATATTTAGTTGGTTGGAGGAACTTAGGTGAATTTTCACAATTTTGTCTTTGGAACAAGAATCTAATTACAATCAATGACAATATTAGGTTGGTTCAAGGAGGTCAAATGACTAGTTTGAGAGCCCTTGTGTTCTCTTTGTGGGTGACAAAAGAAAAACAAGGTCCTTTGGGTGCTTTATATGGGAAGCAATATCCCTTGGGCTTGGCCTTTCTCTAAATAAATTAAAAAATAGTAGCAACAATGTTCTTTGGAAAAAAACATAAAAAATCTAGGGGGGACAAATGAGCATTCATTTTTCCTTAGTAGAAAGCTTCTAGGAGATCCAAATCCTAACTCAAGATCGAAAACTAAATCTATGGCTTAGAGTAGATCACTAGATGGTGAAATCAAGTGCTAGGGGGTAGGAACAATGAATTGGGTATCAAAATGAGGTGAAACATGTGCATGGTCTAAAAATAGGATGAAAAATCATGCATGGTGAGAAGAAGATAAGATAAAAATAATAAGAGACGAAACCGTTGGTTCGTGCAGGTGCCTGTTACACAAATATCATGGTAGGGAATTGAATCAATGGTCCCTAAAATAGAACCACCATAGGAAGAAATGACCCCACCACATAGACGGAAGCACCATTTTTGTGGCAGAGACAAAACTGCCACCATGGGGAATGACACCATTATGGTAGTATCATGCCAAAAAGCTAAAGGTGGTGAAAAAGGGGTTAAGGAAGTAGAGAAGGATTCCAGGAAGAGTCTGAAGAAGAGTATAAAGGATTCTAAAGGGTATAAAAGGGATTGTGAGGTGGTCTTGAGAATTTTGAAACATCATGTCATGTGATCACCATTGTGTATTTTCAATCTCGCACCATGCAAAATAGAGTATGTATAGGCACCCAATTGCCAAATGATTTAGTTTGGAGCTGGAGGTTTCATCCCGAAGGCACCTAATAGTCATTTTTCCATTTGATATCTTCTATGGGTCAGTAATTTCCTCACGGGTTGGCCTTAATGTGAAATTATACTTATGAAACCCTATATAAGCAAGTCAAATGCATTCATTTACTCACCTAGAAATTACCTAGCTCTCACAAGTTTAAATCACTCAAAATTCTCATGAACTTATGTAAAGTAGCAACACATATTAAGAGCCTCCCATACATAGTTTTGAAGCACTCCAAATCAGATTTTAGAGTCAATCTTCCCAAGTGAAAAAACACTAAATCCAAGTCAAACACAAACAAGCATGCTACTATAAAGAATCTTCAAATGAACACATTTCCAAAGATAGTTGCATCCATATAGATATTACATCTCTAGGTGGAGAGCTATGTGTAGTTTTAGGCCTCTTCAGAGTAGTGAAAATGTAGGTAGCATATTGGATTGTTCGTGAGGATCAATGTTTGGAACCTCGTGCACATCGAAGAGGGTTACACTTCCAATGGAGATGAGAATACTTCACGTAATTAACAAGAGCACGAATCACAAGGAAAATCAAGTACAAAAAGATAATGGTGTGTCTTTGACATGCTCATAGATCATAAAGAAGGGGTACATATAGGAGTGTTATGTAACTCATGTGCATGACACGTGTACACAACCCTATTGACCTATTCAACTATGACTTATTCTCACTAAGTGAGATGACTAACCATCTAGGTGGACATGACTTCAAATGATGACGAGTCTAGTCATATACATAAACACACCCCTTCATCAAAGTTGAGGTAGAGGTAATGGAAAGTCAGAAATTAAAGAGAATACCCCTAGATAGTTAAGAAAGATATGTCAATGGGGCCCGACTACTAAGCTTGATAACATCTTTGTAGAAGAAGAAAAAGAGAAGAATTGATCCCAACAACTAGGTCTGATGAGGTATCCATGTACAATAAGCTATCAAAAATTGGAGTGAAAAGAGAAATCCCAATGGGAAAAAAAATCCCCCCTAAAAGAGAGAAACTCACTCAAGAAGACTGGAGAGAAGGAGAAGAAATGGGTCTTGAAAACATGGCCTGGTAAGGTACCCAAATACAATCATACTCTAGAGTAGAGAGAGAAAGAAGAGAGAACAAGAAGGTCCTCCAAAAAGTGTGTCGATGATGTGGACCTTCAATCCAAGACTAAAGAGAATCCACATGCATAGAAAAATGTTCTTGCTCTTGGGAAGGAAAAGAAAGGAGCACTAGAAGTTGGCCCACTCCACGAATGAAGAAAAATCCTACAATACTCTTAAATATGACTCTGATCTACAACTGGAAGGTGACATAGGTCTGGAAAAAGAGTGCACATGAGACAAAGGTAATGTCATGATAGTGTGTGTGTTAGAGAGAGAAGAAGGTGGGGGCCCAATAACCCTTAGAAAGGGATCCACAAGAAGAGGTGGATCGTGAAGAATCTTTGAAATGGTGGAAGTGAAAAGTTTCCCTAGGGAAGCACTCCCAATGTGAGAGATAGATAGGTCCTCCAAGATGTGTGATGGCTCAAACGGAGCATGCAATGCAACACATGAAGTAGGAGGAGAAGACTACTATGGAGAGTTGTTGGAAGGCCAAGGTGAAGCAACATGGTACTCAATGGAAGAAACAAGTGTAGGGAGAGCATCATCAATTGAGAAATTAATATGTGAGGGAGAAAAATGGGAAATGGTCACATTTGTCTCAGAGAAAGGGTCTCTAATGGAACACGAGTGCAAAGAATGAATGGAATCATGAACATGGTCAACAATGAGCTTTGTAGTGGAAACAATAGTGTGATTGGTATCAAAACAAAGGTCCTGATGTAGATGGTCAACAAAGGACTCCCAGAATGAAACATGAAAAAATGAACACTCAACAATGGAAGGGATGTGAGAAGGGGAGAATCCATGGTGGCACAAGAGTGGTCTAGGGAAGCGTCTCTCTCAGATGGTGAAGCAATATCGCCATGTAACTGTTGGATAATGGACCAGGCAAGTGAAAGGGCACTTAGTGTGCTCAAACAAACACAATGTATCCCTATAAATAGTAAGACTGATAAGTCCATAGACCTCATCATTGTGGTTAAACCAATTATCCTTTTGCACAAGCTTGAGAGGCTCAGGGAATGAAACCATGGAGGTTGGGAAATAAACCACACATAATGTAATATTTGATGATGACTTCCTTCTGTGTCAAATAGTTCTCAAAATGGAGCATAATGACATAATGGTAAAATCTATAATGCTGATTGTAAGCTAGGAAAAATACACTACTAACAAGGAAGTAAAATACCAATAATCATACCTCCTCCTTCGCGTTCCGTAACAAACCTTAGAATGGGCTAGGAAACTTGGATTGAGCCTTGATTGTGTGATAAGTAGGTGCTTTTGTTTGAGATGGAGCAAGACCTTCCTGCAACAACGATCCTCTTACTTTGCACTAGATGGGAAAAAGATTATGAATCTATTTGGGCATTAGGATGAGGCAGAAGGATGTTCTTTGCTCAAAGGATGCAAGAACTTAGATATGGCATTCAAGCTTATTCTCTGTGTGTTTAGAGGGGAGGGGTGAGGTTGTATTTATAACTTGGGAGTGATTAACTTAGAGTAATTTAAGTAATCATGGTTTGAAAATGTGGGCAAGGTTAGATGAGTGGGGGCCACGAAGAATGGGTGAGGATTTGAATTATATTTTTAATTCATAAGTGGAGGATTTTAGGTGAGTGGGGACCACGAAGGGTGGGTGAGGATTTGAATTTGAATTTTTAATTCAATAGTAGAAAAACATGGAGAATAATGACATGTGGTGAGGATTGGGTTATTTTTTGGATTTTGAAATGGATAATTAATCAAATTATATTTGATTAATTCAAAGTGTATTTTTGTGGGAAATGAGGAAGGGGAATTAATTGATTTAGGACAAATGTGAAATTAGGGTGTCTACATTTGCCCCTCTTTGGAAGGGTACTATGAAAGTAGTGTCCTTTCAAAGAAAGTAGACAGTATGGGGGAAGAATTCAATCTACTTTTTTAAAGAAAAAGGTAGAGCGAATGTTTGTTGGGGAGAATAGAAAGTGGTGAGTGACGGATGTCATAGTATCCTCCAAGACAAAAATGTCACGAGAAGATGTGATTATGGATAGATGTGGTGATGCCCCCTCGAGAGGACTGATGAGAATGGAATATACGACAAAACTCTTGAAAAGAAGAGAAATGAATTATGTGGAGAAGAGGATGATAATGGAGTGGAAGAGACTGGAATGACCGCACAACGCAAATGGAGAAAGGATTCAATTGGCCTTGAATGCTAGGTGTGAGGGTGTGTGGGAAAGAGAAAAGGGAATGGATAGGATTGGGGGTTGATTATGAGAAGAGTAAAGGAGATAGGGGAGGGGGAAAAAGAATGAAAGAGGTAGAAATAAGAGAGAGGGATGATAGGGGAAGAAGGGAATGATGAAGGAAAAACAAGGCAAAAATAGGAAAATGACAGAGTAGAGGGTGAAGGGATAAAATAGAGATGTGCAAAATGAAAGAAGTAACATAGATAGTAAAGAGGGATGCGTGAAAGTGAAAGAAATGATAGAGCTGAGAAAAGCAGGAAACGGGAAAGGATAAATAAGAAGGAGAAAACGAGGTGGGAGTAGGGGGTGAAATGGATGAAAATGGAAAGAGGACGAAAGAAGAAGTAGAACGGAGAAAAAAAAAAACTATGAGGGGCAAGGAAAGTGTGAAAAAGAGGAGAGAAAAGAAGAGAAACAGATACGAATGAACGAAAAGGTAGGGGTGGTAGAGAAAATGAGAAGTGGTCAGAAGAAACGTGAAAATTAGGGGAGAGGAAAGGAAGATAGAACGAATACAAGGAGAAGATTGAAGGAATCGTGTCATTGCGAGGAAGACCAAGGAAAATAATATGGAACAGACCGTATGGAGATGCATGTGGAGGGTGGTATGATAAAAAGGACAGGACAATGCTGAACAACCAGGTTATTGATGGGGAAGTAAGGAGGAAACATGATGGAAAAAGGGAAAGAAGACGATACAGGGAAGGGAAATAAGACGAGGGGTGGGAGAGATAAGAGGATAACAAATAAAATGATATAGAAGGAAGGGAATATAGAAAGGGGTAATAAGTGAAAAGGGAACAATATAAGGAATGTTCGAGAGAAGAAATAGGGAGGAATGACATCGATTGGAAAAGATGCGAAGATGCATGAAATGAGGATACCGGGATGACGAAAATAGAAAAAGATGTATGATGAAGACAATAAAGATATTTAAGAGGGCGAAGAGAAGATGGAGAGATGGGTAAGAAGTGACAAGAAAGGGTGGGATTAAGGGAAAAGAATAGGAGAGAAAAGAGAATGGGGGATAGAAGAAGCAATGCCAATGAGGGGACGTTAGGGAAATCCCCTTTACAATGAGTGGTGGGGAAGGGTGAGAGAAAAAATGAAGAAAAGGAGAAAGCTAATGAGGATTGGAAAGGGTAACGCCAACAAAGGGACATTAGGGAAAGCCCTTTTACAATGAGTGGTGGGCTTAGAGGAGGGAAGGAATGAAGGGAAACTCTAGAAGGTTCAAGGGAGTGAATGAGGTCGTGCGGAATGAGGATTGATGATTTTTAGGGAAAGTTTATTTACAATTATTAGCGCGGGAATAGAAGATGATGATGAAAGAATGATAGAGGAATGTGAACAATAATGGTGAATGCATGTGTGGGTAGAAATGTGGGGGATTTGAGAAGATGAAGTGGAAAGAGTAAAGAAAATGGGAGGGATGAGTTGGGACTAGGTGAAAGCGAGGAGAGGATGCGGGTGATGAGGATGAATGAGGTGAGGATGAAGAACCAAGACATGAAAATAATGGGAAGAAACAGTATGAAGGATGATGGATCAAGAAGGGGAAAATGGGGAAAAGAACGTGATTGTAGGCGGAAGAGATTAGATGTATGTTGTAAGAGGATATGTGAAGAAAGGATAATAGTAGGAGGAAAAAGTGGGTAGTAGGAGATACCAGGTGGAAGAAGTGATCAACAAAGTGAATGAAGAATGAGGCGGGGAGAATTTCATGATGACAAGTTAAGTGTAGTGACATAATATTGTCATGTGACGGAAGTGGTTAAGTAAGATTGCCAAGCGAGCGAAACTAGAGATGACAAGTGGTCAAGCGAGAAGTGGTGTTTGCGAGAATCGAAAAGGAGGTGAAAGGATGTGATAATGGGGAATGCCGAGAAAAAGTGAAGGGTGAAGGATGTGTAGTGATGGGGAAAGGCAAGGAGACAGATCATCCTTAAGAGGGAATCTTAAGTGAGATCGCCATGCCGGGTGAGTGGTTAAGTAAGATTTCCAAGTAGAGGAGGGTGATAGTGGTGGTAAAAAGATGTGATGATGGGAAATGAAGAGGAAAGATGGATGGTGAGATTGTAGAGTGATGGGTGAGTTTAAGATGACATGTCATGCTTAAGAGAATCTCTTAAGTAAGATCGCCATGCTGCCGGAGAGGTTTCGTAAGATCACCTAACCGACAGGATGATATGCAAGGAGAAAGACAAAATGATATTGGGGACAGGGGTGGAATGGTAGGTTGAAGATGATGATTGTGATGAGAGGTGGGAGAAATAAGATGGGGAAGGCCATAGGGTAGATCAACCTTAAGTGGAAGTCTTAAGTAAGATTGCCATGCGAGATAATGGTTAAGTAAGATCGCTAAGCTGAAGAAGAAGAAGGATGATGATAGAGTTGGTGGGAATAGGGTATGACAAAATGGACTAAAGGGGAACCCTCAAGTGAATTTTCCATACTACGAGAGTGTGTAAGGAGGATGACTAGGCATAAGACGGATTTGGGGAAGGATGAGAAAAGAGTGAGTGAGGTATGCCTAAGTGGTATATGATATGAGATGAGGTGATAACAAGAAAGAAAGGAAACAAAGGAGTGTAACATGAATGGATGAAGGAATATATGTAGTGGAGGGTGGAGAGTGTGAGGGGAATCCTTAATTGGGATGCCCGCGTGGTGAGAGTAATGATGCGAGAATGAGAAGCAGAAGAGGTGGAATGGGAAGATGTGTTTGGTGGTGATTGTTGTTTGATGAGAGGGGAGGTGGTGAAGAAGCTTCTATAGTGGGAAGATCTTAGGGAGAGAGTAAACCTCCACCGAGGATCCCATATAGAAGGGGTTATTAAGTAAGATTGTCAAGCGAGAAGCAAAAGGGGGAAAGGAAAGAATACAAATGGGTGAGAGGGGAAAAGAATGGTGAGAAGGGTAATATGGGGATAAGTGGCGGAGGAGTAAAAATGAGGAGCGAGGATGAATGGATCAAATACATGGTGATCATGGTGGGGAGAAGGAGCTGCTGGATAGTGAATGCTACTTGAGAAAGATCATCAAGTAGGATTTGCAAACTGCAACGGTGATCAAGTAGGATTCTCAAACTAAGGAATGTATTAGTATGGGTGAATGGATGGGGTGCAAAGTAAGATGTTGATCATGCAATAAGATACTCACGTGACGAAAAACATCTTAATTTTAATATAGCACATAACAAGATGCATCATGATATAAAAGATCAGGATGACTATACTGTAATATGTGTGATAGAAAAGACAGGGGCCATAAAAAAGGTTTGATGCCCCAATACGATATGCAAATGGAAGAGAGCATAGACAAAGGCCATCAAGAAAGTATGATGCCCCAGTACGACATACAATCAGATAACATAAGAATATTAGAGAGAACACCAGGATACATAAAATCAAGATGCCTCCTGTAATATATCAAGATACAAGAAAGCAATTAATAATTTATAACTAATAATGCAACACAAAAACCAATAAACATATCCGTAACGTGTTCCACAGTGAGGATTGATCGGATGTGCCCCAAGCGGGAAGGTACGAGGACATAGTAAAATATTGGGTCATTGTCCTCAAACAAGGAAGCAATGAGAGCCGGATTTTCCCCAAGCGAGGATTCACGCGAGGAGAAGTGGTTTGAATTTGGTAGTCATAAGGTGATTGGATCATTCATTGGGGATAATAGTTCAAAGGTTGAATTGTGTTGGTTATTTTAGATTTTACAATTTTGTGGAGTTTACAATATTTTTATTTTTGTTTATTATATATATATATATATAGATTTTCTAATGTTTTTGGATTTTTGATGATTTTTTCTAATGTTTTTGGATTTTTGATTTTTACATTATTTTTGGATTTTTGACGATTTTCAAATGTTTTTGGATTTTTGATGATTCTTGCTAATGTTTTTGGATTTTTGATGAGTGTTTCTAATGTTTTTGGATTTTTGACAATTTTTTCTAATGTTTTTAGATTTTATACCATTTTTTTTTTTTTGACGATTTTTGGAGTTGTTTTTAGATTTTTACTTGTTATTGGCAATTTATGGACCAGAGTGCAGACTTATTTTGAGAGGTGATAAACCAGGATATTATCCATATGTACCGTGTTCCATGTGGTAACTTATGCTCAGAATAACACAAATTCTCTTTCCATTGACAGGATATGGTGGTGATGATATGATGAAAAGAAGTCCACTCCATTCTTGACTCCACACAACTAGTAAGATGCATGGGCTCATCACCGAGAATCAAGAAGGACACATGAGGTAGATAATGAATATAGAGACAAATGCTAACAACAATCCCTTTGGGAAATTATGACTCCATTCTTCATAATGGTACTGAACTAGTTTTAAAAATAGCTTTCACTTTATGAGTCACGTGTTAGACTTAGACAATTATGTGGCTTGCTGATTGGTAAGATATGAGGTGAAGGGATAATTCTCTCTCCACTTAGGCATCTAAATTACTTCTTTGTGGATTTTATAATTTGCGAGAACTGTAAGATTTTGTATTTTTGAAATGACTCCCTATGCCTTGCCCCATGCTACTAGTGAGAAACAAGGGCTCATTACCGAAGGTAAAATATAGGTGAGTGAATTCCCTTTTTGTCTTTTTGTTTTGTTTTGTTTTGTTTTGTTTTTTTTGAATATTTTGCGATGTTTTTATGCTTTTATGAGAATGACTGTCTACGTGTTTCCCCATGCCACTTGTAAGAGGCAAGGGTTTATCATCGAAAACAAGACGTAGATGAGTAAGGGCACCTTCCTCCATTCCTAGTCTCACACTACTAGTAAGAAGTGTGGGCTCAACACCAAAGACTATGAAGGACGAAAGATGTGACAATGAATTATTCATAAGTTATTGAATTGATGGATTTTTTTACAATAGTGCTTTGTATTTGGGAAGAAACGATTGCCCTCAATCTTAGCCCCACACGACTAGTAGGACATGAGGGTTCAACACCGAAGACTGAGATGGATGACCAAACGAACTGGGTAACGAAGTTTAGAGATTTGTTATGAAAGAGAGAATGTCTTTGAAGGGAATATATTACCATCAGTAAGCTTCTAGGTATGACCATAGATGAAAGCGATTGAAAATGGAAGAAGTATGACGCTCACAAACTTAATAGGATTTATATTAGCACTTGTCTCATGATGATAAATATGAAGATGTGATTTTGATAAAGAAAATATCTGCCAATGGAAATGAATAAATTTAAATTATTCGAGATAAACAAGACAAAAGGAACAATGTACATGTTGTTTCCCGGAATAGTGAACATCTTAAGGATAAAATTTCTTTAAATGAACTGCATTCATTGGTTCATCAAGATCTTGACCATCTTTAGTGGCCAATTTATAGGCTCCAGAGCCAAATTTAGCTATGATTACATAGGGTCCTAACCAATTAGGCTCAAATTTTCCTTGTTTTTCTCGTTCTTTAGTGGTATTCTTTTGATTTTATTTTAAAATGAGGTCACCAATTTCAAATTCTCTGGGTCTTACCTTTTTATGATAACTGTGTTGCAGTCGGTTTTGATAGACTTGAAGATGATTGAGAGCATTAAGTCATTTTTCATTGAGAAGCTCAAGCTCTTGAAGCCGTGACTGTCGGTATTCATCCTCATTAATTACATCTTTAAGGGAGATCCTCAAGGATGGGAGTTCTATCTCAATAGGTAAAATGGATTCACAACCATAAACAAGGGAAAATGGGGTGGCTCCGGTAGGTGTGTGGTAAGATGTACGGTAAGCCCAAAGAGCGGGGTAAATTTGAGTATGCCAATTACGTCCATGGGTGTTGACAATCTTTTCCATGATGGATTTTAAGGTCTTATTGGTTGCTTCCGCTTGACCGTTACCTTGAGGGTAGTATGGAGTGGACCATTTAAGTTTGATGTGAAAACGTTTGGCTAGGTATTTTACATCCTAGTTTTTAAATGATTTGCCATTATCTGCAACCAGAGCGGATGGAATACCAAATCGACAGATGAGATTATTAAAAATGAATTTTGATATTTGGCTACCGGTAACATAAGTGAGAGGCATAGCTTCTACCCATTTAGTGAAGTAATCGGTAGTGGTAATGATGAACTTATGTCCATCGGACGATGTTGGTCTGATTTTACCAATGAGGTCAAGTCCCCATTGAGAGAAGGGCCATGGTGTGGTTATTGATTGTAATGCACGGAAGGTGCGTGGATAAGATTTCCATGCTTTTGACATGCTTGACAACATTTGACAAAATGACATGCGTCACTTTCCATGGTGGGCCAATAATATCCAACTCGCAGGATTTTCTTGGCTAAGGCGATACCATTTGTGTGTGCTCCATAGATACTAGAATGGACTTCAGCTTAAGACACTCGAGGATTCTTCCTGATTAAGACATCAAAGCAGGGTGCCATCATATCCTCGTTTATAAAGAGTTTATGCTAAAATGGTGTAATGAGAAGCATGTTGTGCTAAAACAAGTTTATGCATTGGTTTCATGTCGGCAGGAAATGTTTTATCATGAATGAAGGTATAAAGATCGTGGTACTAAGGGTTATTCAGACCCACGATATCACATACCATAGTGTTTTTAGGAAGATCATAGGATGGTATTAAGAGATGTTCGACGAGAAAATGTGCCTGGGGTTGACTAGATGCGATTTCTAATAGGGATCCGATGGTTGCCATAGCGTCGGCAAATTTATTACGAATTCTAGGAATTTGATCAAAGCTAATTAATCGAAAATAGCTTCAAAGACTATCCACCATGCATTTATATGGGATAAGTTTTTCATCCTTGACTTGGTATTCATCGGTAACTTGCTTGATGATAAGTAAAGAATCACCAAATATAGCTAATTCTGTAAGATTCCAAGATATAGCCAGTTTTAATCCTACGATGAGAGCTTCATATTCTACGATATTGTTGGTACATGGGAATGCTAAGCGAAATGATTTGGGGATAACATGTCCGCTAGGTGTGATAAGCAAAATACCAGCCCTTGAGCCATGGAGATTACAAGATCCATCAAAAATAGAGTCCAAGCAAGCGCGATGTCTATGTGTAGAATATCTTCATTAGGAAAAGAGAACTGAAGTGGTTCTACACTAGGAAGGGGTGCCTCGACAAGTTGGTCGGCAAGGCTTGTCCTTTAATTTATTTATGCGGAACAAATTCGACATCAAATTCAATAAGTAATCTGACCCACTAGACATTCTTCCCGTGAGAATGGGTCCGGACAACAAATACTTGAGAGGATCAATTTTGGCAATCAACTTAGTTGTGTGATTGAGCAAGTAATGACGTAACTTATGGAATGCAAAGGCGACCGCTAAGCATACTTTTTTGATTTGAAAATAACGTACTTCGTGCTCAATAAGTGTTCAACTAAGGTAATATATAGCATGTTCTTTTCCTTGATTGTTATGTTGTGCTAGTAGAGCTCCTATGGCATGTCCAGGTGTAGATGTCTAAAGTAACATGGGTTTATCGGCAACCGTGACATAAGAACAGTGGAATAGAGAGGTATTATTTTAAATTAACAAAAAATTCTTGGCAATCATGGTTCCAGTGAAAGTGTGCATCTTTCTTGAGTAACTGATTAAAGTGATGGCACTTGTCAGCCAACTGTGATATGAAATGCCGAATAGATTGTATCTTTCCCTGAAGACTGTGTAATTGTTTTAGGTTTTGAGGAGGAGGAATTTCCATAATGGCTTTGACTTTGGCAAGATCCACTTCTATGCCTCTTCGTGAGACAATAAACCCTAATAATTTACCAGAGGTTACTCCGAACACACATTTCTTTGGGTTAAGACGAACCTTATACTCGCGTAATCTATCGAAAATGCATCTCAACACACTTGGATGCCCTATTCGTGTTTTGGATTTTGCTAATATATCATCAACATAATCTTCCATGATATCATGTAACATGTCATGGAAGATGACAATCATTGCTCGTTGATAGGTGGCACCAACATTTTTCAAGCCGAAAGGCATGACCTTATAACAAAAGGTGCCCCATGGTGTAGTAAATGCCATTTTATGTTGATCCCCTTCAGCAATACGTATTTGATTGTAACCAAAGAATCCATCCATTAAGGAGAGCATTTCATGGCCTGCCGTAGAATCAACAATCATGTCTATATTTGGCAAGGGAAAGTCATCTTTGGGACAAGCCTTGTTGATGTCACAAAAGTTTGTGCATATTCTGATGCCGGGAGTTTTCTTGGTGACGGGAACTATGTTAGATATCCATGTTGAATAATCAATAGGTTTGATAAAGTCGGCTTCCAAGAGTTTCTCGAGTTCGGCTTTGACAAGCAATGCAACTTGGGGATGCATTTTGCGTAGTTTTTGCTTTACAGGTTTTACATCCGGATGTACCACAAGATGGTGTACTACAAGAGATGGGTCTAGGCCTGGCATGTCCTTATATGTCCATGCAAATATATCTTGGAATTCAATAAGGAGTGTTGTGAATTCCATGCATTCTTGGTCAGACAGACTAATGCCAAGTTGTAAAATTTTTGGTTGTTCAATGGTGCCAATGTTTATGTCTTTTGTTTCTTCTACAAGCATTTTAGATGTATCCTTTTCAGAGAACGATGCTAATGGTTGATGTAGGTCATCAGTGTCGGGTGTTTGTTGGAACTTTTTGTTGACATGTTTGGTGGATAGGGTGGTGGTGAGGTTTTGACTATGGGAAATCCTCTGTTTGCACTTTTGATCCAAATTTTCTAAGGGTGAAGGATCTAAATATTTTATCTCTTCGCCAAAATAGGCTGATTCATTTAGATTGATTTCAAATCTTTTTCTATGGTCGAAAGTAGGGATTTGGTCATGAGTTCTAAGGAATTCTTCGATGGCTTCATCATTTTGGAACATGTCCATGGCCGCATGATGTGGTTGGCCATGGTCTATGAGACTCGGATGTGTAGGCTCAAAATTGATGACATTAATAGATAAATGTTCAAAGGAAAGATGTGTTTCAGTGAGGTCCTCAAAAAGACTACATGGAGACCTGATGTCATTATCAGAACTGGTGTCATCATTGTCACTTGAAATTATTATGGGAGCAACATCAAACACCTTGAAACCTAGACCATGTTTACCATGATGTTGTGTGCAATTTATCGGGTCTAAACGACCTTGTTCATTTGGACCGAGTCCTTTACCCTTCCATCGCATGTTTTTCATTATTTGGTGAGCTTTGGTAAATTGAGGGGACTCATAACATGGAGCAAAGTCGTCATTATATAACTAAGATCCTGAAGAACTTGGAATATGTTCGTTGTCAAGATAACCAAACTTTTTCCAAACTAACTGTCCCATTTGGTAAGTGGGATGGATTCTCAGATGTGGAGCGTTAGGTTTGCTATAGCTATGTGGGGATTTGGTGATATAAAAAGAGTCTACCATCTTTTGAAATTGATATTCACCACATCCCGTGTCAATAATTTTAAATGTGTGAGATGGGGGACCAATAGGTACCTCATGTGGTGGGGAAGTTAGTTTGGTAGTCTTAAAAGATGAAGAGAATGGGTTATAAGAAGAAGGGGGTGGGTTGAAGGATGAAGGTTGGTTATTCACAGGAGGAGGTATCTTAATAGAAGAGGTGTGGTTGGATGAAGAAGATTAGCTAGGTGAATAAGAAGATGGTGTGGTAGAAGAATGATTATTGCTGAAAGAAGAAGCTTGATTAGTGGAAGAAGATGATTGATTAGTGGAAGGAGGACTGGTGGAAGATGGTTGACTAGTGGAAGATAATGGATTGGAAAATGTGTTTTGGTTATGAGATGATGGTTTCAGAGCATTGTTAGGGAGTGTATCAGGATCAATGCATGTTTCATTAGGGATTATGCGAGGTGGAGCATATTTATCTATTGATGGACAATAGTGATCATGTCGATACCATCCTTCGAGGAATCTACAATACTCAAAAGGTTGGGGATCTACACGTAATGTAAATTCCTTGTCCAAATGAGGAAACTTAATGCATTGGTGGAATGTTGATGGGACAAATTTCATGGCATGAATCCATGGTCACCGAAAAGAATGTTATATGCAACTTCTACATCTACCACATGACAGACCGTGTCTAAGGTGATGGGTCCAACTTGGAGAGGCAACGTGATTGTGCCTTCAGACTTTCTTTCACTATTATCATACCCACGAATGGTTATGATATTGTTTTGTAAATCATTTTCAGTGTAACCTAGACAACATAAAAGTTTCATGGAGCAAATATTTAATTTTGATCCATTGTCGATTAAGACATGCTTGATTTTACGATGAGTTACATAACCCTCAACGTATAAAGAATGATTATTAGCGATGTTGGGATTAAGCAGGTTAGCGGGACCAAAAGATAAAATAGTATTGGGGACTGTAAAATGTGCAATTAAAGCCTAGAATTGTTGTGAATTGATGTCTTGAGGAACATGAGCATTATTCAATGTTTGCATAAGGATGCGTTGTAGTGCGGGAGAAGAATTAAGTAGTTCCATGATTGAAATTTGTGCGGCAGTATTCTCTAATTGTTTGACAATATTAAATGATGGCGTAGGTTTCAGAGAGAGGAATTGGTACGGAATTAGATGGCGGATTAGGAGGTGATGCCGAGGACAAAGTGGCAGATTTTTTTATTGTAGGGACCCACATTTTTTCCTCGTCTAGTGGTGATCGCACGATCGGTTTTGATCTTTATAGTTGCTTACTAAGTCTTGGTCATAATCTATGATCGAGATGACCGATTCATACTCGACATTGCTTGATGATTGACCCTTATCTTTTGAATTGTTATCATGGTTAGGGAATGGATTTTTGAACATGTGAAGTTTTTCATTAGGTGTTTTTGTCTCAGAAGTATTTTCAACTTCTATGTCTCCACGTTCAATCAGGTCTTGGACGTAATGGCGGAGTTGCATGCATCGATCTTTGGAGTGCCCTTTTATGTGATGGTAATCACAATATTCGTTGTCTTTATACCAATTTGTTTTGGGTTGTCCTTCTTTGAAGGGTCTGACAATGGGATATGTAATCATATTAGCATTTTCCAAATGATGAAAGACACTAGATAGACTTTCTCTGAGAGGAGTGAACTCTCTTCGTCGATCCCGAGAAGGAACTTCCTTTCTAGGGATAATGATTGGTTGTTTAGATTTTAATGTGTTGGTGGGATGGTTTTGGACATTTTAGACATGACGGGAATCAGTAATGCCATCGTTGATGATATTTTGATTCCGGTTAAAGAATTTAGATTTGTCCTGGTTTTGAGGAGTGTCTCGATAAGGTTGGTCTCTAAAGGGTGCTTTAAGTAAGCCCTTAGAAATGAGGGCTTTTTCGATTTGTGTCCCCTTTTCGATGACTTCTTTGAAACTATTCAGACAATGCATTTACATATGGAATGATAATTTGGCATTGAGATTAGGGAGAAAAATACTAACTAGTTATCTCTCGGGTACTTAGCAGGGAAATCGGCTTGCAATTCCATGCCATCGTTGTAAAAAGGAGGCAAAATTTTCATTTGGCCTTTGCCTAGTGTTGTAGAGATCAAGCATGGTTATTTCTGAGTCTAGGTTATAGGAAAAATGTTTGACAAATTTCTCCGATAAGTCTGCAAATGTCGTGACCGACCCTTTGGGCAGATGGAAAAACCAGTCTAAAGCTTGTCCTCCTAAACTTTGGGGAATAATCGTAAAAGGTACATGTCTCGATAGGCAACTTCTTGAAATTGCATGTAAAATTCCTTGACATGTTCATGGGGTCACCTTTGCTTTTGTATTTATCAAACTTAGGGATTTCAAAGGATGACGGAAATGGTAATCGTGATATCTCTATATCAAATGGATAAGGACACAATTCTTCAAAGTTGAATTGTTTTGATTGTTTTTGTAGTCCTTGAATGGTGTCTTTCATAAGTTTCCATTCTTGTGCGAATGGAGATGCTGGGGACTATTTAACAAACATGTCGTGAGTATTGGAATCTAGATTGAGGTCTTTTAATCTTTCAGCTCTAGCCGTTACTTCCTCAAGTTTCTTTGTTAAGTCTTGGATTTTAGTGAATAACTCTTCAGCCAAAGAACCATTTGGATTGTTTGGTATTTCGTTGTGATAACTTGATTCACCATTGTTGATGAGTTTGTTTAAATTTTCCATCCCGAAGTCGGGGGTAGTTTTTCCCCATGGCTAGGATGTGTAACAGATATTCATTTTTGTTTTGTTCTATCACCCTATTGACTTGTTCTTGTTCTTCATTGGTGAGTTCTAGTTGTGTGACTTCTTCATCGTCATTTTCATGATTATGATTGCAAGTGAATACCATGATGAAATGTGTCTGATTAAGACTGAAAAGTGGGTAGGAATTTTGAACAGGTGTGAGAAAATGAGAACTCGATTATTTTGGATTTAGCTCGAATAAGATCGTGATGAATGATAAGGAGAGTAACTCAAACAAGTTATCTCAATATGATGATGATGTAACTCGAGACGAGTTATTAGAGGATTTGTTGCACGTTGTGTAGATTTGGCTTAAACAAGTTCTGGACTATTGATGGGGAGAGTAACCTGAATAGGTTAATCGTGATATGGTTGTGATATAACTCAAAATGAGTTATGAAAGGATTTGTGTTGGTTGTGATTTGGATAAATGCGATGGTGGACAGAATAATGAGTGAAATCAAACAAGTCACCCAATATTAGTTTGATATAGCTGGAAACAAGCTATGAAGGATGTTTTGACAATTGACGATATGGGGAATGAATGCTAGTCACTCAATATCAGTTGGATATAGCCAAGACAAGCTACTGACATGCTATGTGATGTATTGTTGGATGAAGCAAGCTTATGAAATTGGTGCGATGTTTTTACTCTATGTCTCCAGTGTTGTTGGATTGTTTGGATGTTTTCACTTTAATTGAATTGGTTGAGAACTGATTTTTTTGTGGAACACAACTAGGGTTTGAAATTTTACAATGAACACATTGATATCAGCCAAGTTTTATGATAAAACAATGCTAAACTATTTTGTTTTCAAACAACAAGCAATCATGTGGATTCAATTGTTTTGGCTTATGAGGTAAATTCTTCAAGAATGATCATTGTTTCATGTAATCATACAAGTATGCTGTGAAATGGTGGATGCAGGCTCTTATTACTCCAAGAAGATGCATCCTCAATATACCCTAGTCCTGATATACCTAATTGTATGGGACAAGGCAATTGACGTACGGAACCCTTAGAGCACGATGGAGGAGACTCACCAATTCTTACTTGCTGCTTGATGAGTGAATCACCACGCCCGTAACATGTTTTGTGAAAAGGTGGAAGGTGATGGAGGGATGAATGTGTATGGTGTCCTTATAACTCCCCATGAATTTATTTATAGGGGGGACGATGCCTAACGCTTCGTTGTTACAACTATTTAGGCGTGACTCAAAAGGGTTAGATGCGCGCATCTTTAGGACATAGGGACAACATTACCTTAAGTTTAAGTAAAGAGTAAAAATTTACTTTCCAAATGGTGGTGAAAGTAAATCCGAATTTTTTTTAAAGTGATGAGACTAGATTTCAAAGTGCAATGTAGATACTAAATGTTGTTGGTGCATGGTAGTCAAGTCCATGTCACCGATGTAGCTTACCTCAATTCTTAAAATACCGATACTCCAACAAAGTGGTGATGAAATCCACTTCATCTACGTGTAAAACAAAATGATAAAGTGATTAAACGCAAGAAGTTCTTTCCAACTTGAAATAAATCACTAAAGAAAATAATTTTACGTTAACAACCGAAGAGAAAGGCCCTTTCCTATAAGGAGCGTATTTTTTTTGGTTTCAAAGTACTACCAATTTTCTTTGAATGGTGGTATTTTTGCATTTTATTTTGTTTTTTGTTTTTTATTTTTCCACATAAGACAATATTCCAAAGAACGCTTTCCCAATCATTCTACGTATAAAAAATAAACTAATAGTTATCATGCAAACACTTAAATGTTAGAAAAGTGATCGTGGTATAGAGCTTTAGGTTATTTTTATTTCCCAAAATTTTCTAGATCGCTCAAAGGCGCAGAAAAAGAGCATACACAACCAACAGACCAAATAAATATTAATAATATGACAAAGGAAAATAATGATTGAAATGACAATTGGAAAACAAAGCTAGAGGATCTTATAGCAATGTTAGAACAAGAAACTAAAAAATTGTGACATACGCTTTTGATTTTCCAAATCACTCAAGGCGCAAGAAAAGAGCTACACGATACAATTGGAATAGATTTTTTTATTTTTTTAAATGTTAATAATTATTGCAATTAATCATGATTGAAATAGTGATAATGATTATTTTCACAAAAAAGAAAAACGATGAAAGAAGAGTGTGAAAATGTTACCTAGAAGTGTTGTCGTGGAAAATTGAAATGTAAGGCAAAAAAAAACATTAAAAAAAAAAAAATGCTTTCCAAATTGTTTAGTTAAACAAGAAGAAAGCAAGTAGAAAGGAGAGACTGTGGCCTCAAAGAAATGTTTTTCACGATAATAATAAATATAGATTTCCAAGATCAATTTTGAAGTGCGAGGAAAGAGCATACATGTGAGGTTATTAAAATACTTGCCATCATCTTCCCAACGTGAAATAAAAAATAAATAAATAAAAACTTTTGGAGCCCATTATAATTTTGTTGTTTTTTGCCAGTGTTAAAAAGATAAAAATGTTAGAAGAAATGAAACCAAAAAAAAATATCCCTTCTATAAGTCTAAATCAAAAATTATTTTTCCATTGCATAGATATTTTTAGTCATACCTTTTCATTAAAAAAATGAAGTCATTTTGAGTCCTGGAGAAAATATGGCTTCCTAAGATGGGCTACAAGATGCAGCACTTAATGAAAATTTTAAACGTGAGAAAAACGTCTTGGGAGCTAGTTTTTTTAATTTTCTGACTTCTGTACTTCACCTAAGGAGCTAAAATTTTGACAAGGCAAAGGTTAAAAAGAACAATAAATAGAAATAAAGAGTTAGATCACAAAATGATTGACTAAAATAAAAGGAAAAAAATGATTAACTTCCTACAAAGCAGTTATTTTAGCAAAAGTAAATAAATAAATGTATTTTCCGGATTGGTTGTCCCATGACAGTAAGATGATAAACTAATGACTAGTTCATGTGTTTCTATAGATTATGAGTGAATAGTAAAATCAGAACTGGGAATTAAACACCAAGCACCGAGGAGATCAAAGACAGGATGAGCTTCATAGTTTCATTGTTGTTATAACCTTTGAAGCTCTACACAAGACATAATGATTACCTCACGCGCACACACCACAAGACACCACAAAAAAAACACTACCCAAAGCATGAAGGTTAACCAAAGAAGAGGCCATAAGGAATAAAATGGAAATAATAACAACAATAATAAACAAAGAACATATAATACCACTAATTGAGAAATTAATGGTAAAATAGATCAAAAATTTTTGTTTTTTGTTAAAAAGACAAGTAAAAATTATTTTTCCATTGCATAGATATTTTTGGTTATGTGTGAATTTTAAACGTGAGAAAAACAGAATGTAAACTAGGAAAAATACACTACTAACAAGAAGTAAAATACCAATAATCATACCTCCTCCTTCGCCTTATCAGTGAAGATGAAAACCTCGGTAGAATGGGCTAGGAAACTTGGATTGAGCCCGATTGTGTGATATGTAGGTGCTTTTGTTTGAGATGGAGCAAGACCTTCCCAAAGCATGAACAACGATCCTCTTACTTTGCACTAGATGGGAAAAAAAATAATGCAGATAAAACCACTAATGATTATGAATCTATTTGGGCATTAGGATGAGGCGTAAGGATGTTCTTTGCTCAAAGGATGCAAGAACTTAGATATGGCATTCAAGCTTATTCTCCATGTGTTTAGAGGGGAGGGGTAAGGTTGTATTTATAACTTTTGGGCATTAGGGGAGTGATTAAATTAGAGAACTTAGATATGGCATTCAAGCTAATTTAAGTAATCATGGTTTGAAAATGTGGGCAAGATTAAGTGAGTGGTTTGAAAATGTGGGCAAGATTAGGTGAGTGGTTTGAAAATGTGGGCAGGTTATATGAGTGGGGCCACGAAGAATGGGTGAGGATTTAAATTATATTTTTAATTCATAAGTGGAGGATTTTAGGTGAGTGGGGACCACGAAGGGTGGGTGAGGATTTGAATTTGAATTTTTAATTCAATAGTAGAAAAACATGGAGAATAATGACATGTGGTGAGGATTGGGTTATTTTTTGGATTTTGAAATGGATAATTAATCAAATTATATTTGATTAATTCGAAGTGTATTTTTGTGGGAAATGAGGAAGGGGAATTAATTGATTTAGGATAGATGTGAAATTAGGGTGTCTACACTGATAAACCCCAAAAAAATCCCTAATGAAACTTTATAACTTAGTGCAAAAAGTACAAGCCCAAATAAAATTTTAATGACCTATGACAATATTATAACCCCCTACTTTCGACACTTTATAGTTTAGTGTGTTGGATACAATCAGTGTGAGTGTGCATTAGGAAATAGTTGACCACTCACCTTGCAATCAACATAATAATGTGCAAGAGAGGAGACCATAATCAAGTTTTGTTGAAAGTAGAAAATTAACACTATAAACAAGCACAAAAAACTAAGTTGAACGTAGTAAATTGACACCGTAAACAAGCACAACAAGCTAAAAAACAAGAGAAGGGGCGAAATCAAGTCCTATTGTGAGAAAAAGTGTCTTACGTTGCAACAGAAACCCCCTTTCGAAATACTATAGCGGACACACGCACAAATCTGCAAGAAATAATAAGGGTGATTTCAATGCACAAAATGGGCTCAAGATGACTTTAAGGGACCTCCAGGATGTTGAAAACATTCTCATAAGGCAAAAAATAGCTAGAAATGACGCTCTAGGTTCTAGCAAATGATTAAACAAAAAAATAACCAACAACGCTAAGAAAACAACCTTTTTTGCAACGTCCAGTTTGGCTCTAAATTTAGCTTTTCCACCAAATGTAGCTGCAGTCAACTAGATTTAGCTGAAAAACTCCTGAAACTGCACATGCAAAACATAAAAACTGCACAAACTCAAAGAAACTAGATTATCAGATATGTTAACAAGATTCCAAATAAAATCTAAATAACTTACACGAAAAGCGATAAATCTAAAAATGAAGTAATCAACAACTAGTTCAAGAGAGTGCACATATACTGAACATCTACTTTGATACCATATAAGATTGTTTTGTGAGGATCAATGCAGAACCTCATGCACATCGAAGAGGGTTGTACTTCCAATGGAGATGAGAATGCTTCACGTAATTAGCAAAAACACGAATCAAAAGGAAAATCAAAAGAAAATTGTTTCTGCATGCTCATAGATTAGAAAGAAGGGGTACATATAGGAGTGTTGTGTAACTCCTATGTATGACACGTGTACACAACCCTATTGACCTATTCAACTATGACCTATTCTCACTAAGTGAGATGACTAACCATCTAGGTGGATAAGACATCAAATGAGGATGAGTCTAGTCATATACACCAACATAGCATATGGATTGCACTTCAAGCCCAAGTACTAACCTTTTTGTAGGGGTCTCACCCATGGTTAGGTTTTGAGATCATTTTTGGGTTATTAAAAGGGATTTAAACATTTTTGAGACATTATATTTCATAGATAATCATATCTCACTCAATCACACATGCACACAAATTTAATAAACTCAAAAATATTCTTATATGGAACTGCCAAATAAGTACGAAACTGCTAAATGGTTCCATACCTAAGTAATGGTTTTGTCCCAACTTAGTGTGAACTTCTATAAACAATGATGAAGTATATGTAGGTCACTTCTATCCAATTCATCAATATCTCATTCATAAACCGCATTCCGAAATAGTGGAAGAGTTGAGTGCACAGTGAACCGGTTTTGTCCCAGCTCAGTGTGAACTTCTATAAACAATGATGAAGTATATGCAGTTCACTTCTATCCAATTCATCAATATCTCATTTATCTAAACGTGTCTTGTTCCATTTAACTTGCACATTTTTATATAATTAATTAATCTGAATATATCCCATGTTTCTAACCCTAGCCCAAAGTTTAAATAAGAACTCACACTTGTTTATTTTTGGGTGTAATTATTTGTTGAACCCGTTTGTCGATCAAATTATTAACCCCAAGGTTTCCATTTTACATGTTTATTCTCCTCATCTTATAGGTTTTGTTATCCTTTTTATTTCATATCTTACTCTACATATGTCTTGCTTGGCCAATCGCAAAACATTGATGTTAAATTTCCTCGTTTGAGTTATTTCAAAGTAACCCTACACGTAAAGATAGTCTCTATGGGGTGTTATAATGTACAATGATACCTACCAATATGGAATCACAATATGTGGCATCTCTTCTCCTTACCATGTGCCTATAATTTCTTCTCCGTTAGAGGGAAGTAACTCCTTTTCTCTTACTTATGACCAAACAATTTTACCTAGTATTGAGAATACAAATGATGCATGTTCTAATGAGAGTCAAAATGGTTGTGACAAAAATTGTACTAATAGTTCCAATGATAATGGATGTGATGCTCAATCAAATGATACTTCTCTTCCTCTTGTAACATGTTAATGTGATTTTTTTCAATGATACTTTCTCCTATTGAAATGGAAAATGTTACAAATGCATACTTTACTCTTGCTCCTTGCAAATAATACATATCCTTCTCCTATCAATTGTACACACAAATTTTCTTTTAATATCAATTATGGTTATCTAGATTCTATGTGTAATGATAGGATTTTATTTGATGATTCCACACCCTTTCCTACCTCTTTTGTTCCTATTGAGAATCCCTCCTATGTTACTTCTTTATCATTTTTCTTTGCCAATATTGTTATGGATGCATCTACTGAGTGTTCTCAATGGGAAGTTTCACATGATGAATCTCATTCTCATAAAAATCCCGTCATTAAGGAGGATGAATGATAATTTATAACATTTATAAAGAAAATCCTCAACAGATTGTTACACTCTCTATATAACTATGAATGAACAAAAACACTTGGCTGCAATATCTAAGAGTCCTATATATGATATTCCCAAATCTATTGTTACTTTTTATCCTATAACTACATTTACCATTGCCACATCTGCATTGTATATATATATATATATATATATATATATATATATATATATATATATATATATATATATATATATATATATGGGGCATCCACTACCCCCTTTAAAATATTACAATGGATACTCATATGTATACTATTGTTTAGGTACATCTCTTGTGCACACCCAAGAGGATTATTACTCTTTGTCTAAGTACTACAAAATTTTCTTGAGTGCAACCTTGTATCTCTCCCTCCACCCGTGAAGGTTGATGTAAGAAATAATCCCATTAAAACTTTTGACTCGATGCCTATTGTGATTTCGATAGATGTATTAGACACTCTAGTGACAAAATTAGACACCTAAAACTGGAAATTAATCACTTGAAAATATTAGTATTAGATTAATCCCTAAATCATGACTTGTAATCACATTCCAAGATGAATTCCTTATCCTAGACCTATTACATTATTTTTCTTCCTCATTACATTGCTTATTCACTCACAAAAATTCTTACGTTAGTCTACGAAAGTCTATATCTCCCATTTGTTATGACCATAACTATACAACACTTTATTCCTTTCTCGTACATGACCACCAAAAATAGTTTACTCCAAAAGTGGTGCTTTCATCTTAAGCCACCCAATGGTAATTTTATTGATTTGATATCTTTTATGGGTTGGTACTTTCGTATGAAAATAAATAATGACCCGATAAAAATTCCTTTTGTCTCTCTATAATGGGGGCATTGTAGACTAGGATAACAAAGAGGGTCACACTAAAAATGCACACCTTATATTAAAAATTGATGTATATGTGGAACTAGGAAGGCATTACTCCACACTCTATAAGAGGTATTAAGTTATAAATCCTAGGCCTAAATATGATAGTGGTGTTGAACTAGCTCCAAATTGTAATATGATGATAATAATTTTGTAAATAGGATTGCAATCATGATAGTAATGAGATAAGATCCAAGAGGTTGCTAGGAAAGATTCACAAGGATTACAAAAGAGGTTTAAGAGATTGGAAAACAAGATTAAGGGATTTGAAAGGATTAATAAAGGTAATAACCGATATATAAATAATGAAATAGAAAATAATATTCCACCCTATCCTAATATATGCATGAAAACATCCACATCCAAATTTATTGAATACTCCAATCACTCCAAAGGATTAATAGACCATGACAAGTGAAAATCCTATTATTATAGATCCTAAGTACCCAATGCTCCAAGGATGGACTCAAAATAAGACAAATATGACCAACTTGAAGACATTATAATCTTTTAGGGTAAATTTGCAAGCAATATCAAATTGAATGTGTGATTTTTGAGATGTGGAATGATAACCTAATTACTTAATGTAAATAGTCTAATGATAAAAATGAGGGGGGGACCATAAAGAGAAAAAGACAACTTATCGTAGAGTTGCTTGGTATAACTTTCACATAAATGTGGTCCCTTGACCCAATTAATTATGGGTCAGAAGAATTCATCATTTTCAAGAGTGAGATTATTGGGGAGGGGACCAAAAAACTATTTTAGTATAGTGCAAGTTCTTAGCTACAAGTTGGGGAGATGATATTGCCTCTTGATTTCATCCTGGATTAAAATCCGACCATTGTCACATATTTATTTCATAGTTCTTATATTGTTTTGGTATGAGAAACTTGCTAAAAAACCTCTTAGTTTGACAAGAGGTGAATCATTATAGTTAAGGTTCCACTAGATAGACATATAGTATTCACATATAGTCTTCACATATATCCCCATTACATGAGAATATGGGTTGTCTAACCAGTAACTATTCCTTCTCACAAGTCTTCCAAATGGAAGTAAAGATATGGGAGCCTAGAATTTTAATTGAGAATGATCCTATCATCATATCAGCCATATGTAATCCTTTCCAGATGGGTTTACCTTTTGGGTATCCTTCCCTTATATTATGTATTACTACCACTTTTCATGGTTCATTCCCTTGGGAATCCCTCAAATTCCATTTGACCTCTAGGAAGTACCTTGAAGTTTCATGTCTTTAAGCCCCAATCCCCCCCACCAAGTATTTTGGTTTACAAAAAAATATCCAAGACACAACATGTCTTTTTTATTTACCCTGTCATCTAAGTAGAGAAATTACCTTATAATTTTATGAATTTATTTTATTTGTGAATTGCTTAAAATTTGATCGGAGGCATAATATATGAAGAAGAGAAGATAACCTTCTAACAAAATTGATTTTTCCATGGTAATGATATCGGTGTCGTTGCCATTTGGTCACTTTCTTATTGATTTTACTAAAAATCCATTCCCACATTTCTTTGAAGGAGGGAAT